>JAJOZX010012941.1:0-106590 GCA_023014485.1 Bathynomus jamesi
TGAGACACATACAGAAGTATAATATTAACGTATTACAGTACAACGTAGATGGCCCTACAAACAAAATCATGCAGCTTAGGGAATTCGTACACATACAAAACATTCACATAGCACTTATACAAGAAACAAAACTAAAACGCACACACAAAACACCCACCATCCCCGACTTCACGGCGATCCGTCAAGATCGTACTAGGGGTCACGGGGGTGGACTTATCACTTACATACGTAAAAGATTAGCTACACTGATGCCACCCAAAACATTACAAACACAATCCAAGAAGATAACACGATATAAATACAGGCAGTTAACATTAAAACACGCGCAAAACACACTACCACCCAAATCAACATTTACATCCCACCAGATAGTTCACCTCAGGTGCCAGCCAATTACAGTCCACAGTTACACAATCTGGCCTCTCTCACTAATGTCATCTTAGGAGGAGACTTCAACGCTAAAGACACTAGTTGGTACCTGCACAACCAAAGCAACAGCAGAGGCGCCAACATAGCCACACAACTAAACAGCCTCTTCATTCTTAACAATACAGAAGAACATACACACATACCACATCAAGCAGGATACTCAAACTCCTCCCCAGACATAACGTTCTGTTCCCCCTCACTAGCAACACACACTGGAGAACAGAAAAACAACTGTCATCAGACCACCTGCCTATCATCATTACAACACGTTCTACACACTGCCCCAACAGCCTTAGGCACACTTACAGAAATTACAAGAAAGCTGATTGGGAACAGTTCAAAATACAGACTGAGGAACAATTCACCACATTAAACAGCACACCCATCATAAACATCAATACAACACTCAAGACATTTAATCAGATCATCAATAATGCAACCAAATACATACTCAAGGGTAACATTAGGAAGTACAACCCAAATTACACTAGAGAAATAACCCACCTCATAAGGCAACGTACAACCTCAAACATAACACAAACACCACACACAGAAGCCATAAAACAGCAGATACAACAGCTCACACAGAAATAAACAACAAACTCAAAGAAAAACAAAGAGAAACATTTAGGGAATTCATAACAACACTAGACCACTCCACAGATACATCCAGGCTATACAAGACTATAAACAGCATTACCCATTCTAACAGCGGCATTCACACCTCACACGCGGCTATCTGTCGCAGCCAAAATAATATCTCAACATATACACAGCAAGCTAACATTCTAGTTAATCACTACGCAAAGATAAGTCACTTAAACAGAGAAACAACCAAAAACACGCAGACAGACAAACAGCCAGACACAAGAAAACCTACAGACTCGACACGACCATTACACCCTTCAATACAGAGCAGACCACCAAGATCATCAAAAACATTAAGAATTCGAAGGCTACTGGACCAGACAACATATCTAACATACACCTTAAACACTTGGGCTCACAGGGAATACTAGCTCTCACAAACATCAGCAGATATTCATACCAACACTGTATTATTCCTGACATATGGAAACAAGGTAAAATTATTACACTACTCAAACCAAACAAAAATCCAACAGAACCAGCTTCCTATAGACCCATTACTTTACTATGCACACTTCCAAAGTAACAGAAAGACTAATCTTACAAATCACCAACCCACACATACCACTATCGCCTACTCAACATGGATTCAGACCTCACCACTCAACCACGACATTACTCACTAACCTCACGCAGCACATCATGGATGGCATCAACTTCAGAGGACCAGCTCAACGTACACTATTAGCAACAATAGACATTAGTAAAGTATTTGATGCTATCCCACGCTTCCCTCTCATAAACAGAATACTCAACACAAACATGCACAATAACACCAAAAGGTGGCTGAGCAACTATCTTTCTGGAAGATACTCACATGTCACATTTAATGGCAAGTCATCCAAAAACAAGCTTTTTCCGAACGGAGTCCCTCAAGACTGTTCTCTCACCAACACTGTTCAACTTATACATGCATGACATTCGAACACCCACAGGTAACAAGCTTCCTTATCATCATATGCAGATGACATCACTCTAACATCAACCCACAACAACATCGACACCGCTACAAATAGCCTACAAACATACATAAACAGTATACAAGACTGGCTCACACACAATAGACTCAAAGTAGCGCCCACAAAATCAACCATCACCTTGCTTACAAGCAACACAAAAGAACACCAGATAATTCCACAGCTTACACTAAACAACACCAACATTCCACATACTTACAGGACCAAAATACTTGGGGTCACATACAATACATCATTATCTTTTGCAAACCACATTCAGGACATTAAAAACAAATGTACGTCAAGACTTAACAAGCTTAGGGTACTAACAGGCACACACTTTGGACACCAGCAGGAAACAACATCACTCACATACAAACAATATATTCGCTTAGTTATGGACTATGCTAGCCCATGCTGGGCACCCATTATCTCAAATACACACATAAACACCTTACAGACAATACAAAACAACGCACTTCGTATCATTACAGGATGCACTCAGACAACACCAATAGAACACCTGCACAGTGAGTGCACACACAAGCAAAAATACTGAAAGTTAGGGAACATTTAGACATGAGGGGAACACAATTCATGGCAACAACGACAACTAACCCACAACACCCTTGCCACTACATGTACAATCATGCACCAACACCTCGCACCATTAAGGTAACACCAGAGAGACATTATAACCAAATACTCCATTCCATACCACGCCCCACAGACATCACACAGTACAGAAAACACATACACACACACCTAACCCACAAAGCACTGACACGACTCGTTCCGAATGCGGTCCTAGGCGTGAAGCCGCCACCCATTGACAGGTCAGAGACCAGCCTGAGCAGATCGGATCGAGTTAACTTAGCACGATTCCAATGTGGACATCACCCCAACTTGGAGACATATAAACACAGACTAGACAACTCCACAGACGACACCTGCCACCTGTGCCAGGATACACCACAAACAATTGAACACATTATGACAGACTGTACCGCTCTAGCACAACATAGAACACAACACAACATCACTAGTGCGCTGAACCTCTGGTCCACTCCGGAGAGGACGATCGGTTACCTGCTTGCCGCCGGTTTGCTCGATCAGGGTGGGCTGATCGGCTAACCAACAACAACAACAACTGAACAACAAATAGGGCAGCACAGTTCTTTGTTATTATTCAACGTCTCGAACTCTTGGCGTATCAAAGTCTTCGTGTGATCGAAGTCCCGAGGTTTCTGGCCGTAAACTCTATCTTTGATTATACCACACATTGAATAATTACTGTGATGTGATTATTCAGCGTGGGGTATAATCAAAGATAGTCAACGGCTAGAAACCTCGGGACTTCGATAACACGATGACTTTGATACGCCAAGAGTTCGAGACGTTGAATAATAACAAAGAACTGTGCTGCCGTATTTGTTGTTCAGTGGTTCAAAGATGTAACGTATGTATTGAACATGATGGAGGACACTTTGAACAATTTTTGTAATAAATAATAAATATTATTCTTCACAAGGTGATTCCATTATTCTCGATAAACCGACTTATGCCTCATCCTGTATATACTTCAGTGCTGAAGACACATTTGTCAATAGCTTAAGCATAAGTGCGAGGAAAATATCTATATATATATATAGAGAGTTACAAGGAAAAGAAGCACCTCAAAAGGCCTTGCGGCCCATACCGAGGAGGTACCAATGGCAACGGGTGCCAGGGAAAATTTTGTCTTTCAACTATGCTAGCAGTAGTAGAAAACTGGATAGAAAAGTAGAAGGCTCTCTCCCCACCCTCCGCTCCCTCCCTGCCAGAGGCAGGTACGGAAAAAGGTTGAAGAAAATACCTTGACCCTGGAAAAGCAGCCAAGGAAATTTTACAGGAAAGTGGAGAATATATAAATAGCTCTATATTTAGCTTGCTCACAGAGACCGAGCAAGCGAACTCCTGCAGAGTTTTCTGAGGTTTTAATCTTAAACTATGAGTGTGTTCAGTACTTTGTCTAGGAGATTTTTAAACAGATTTACACTTTGACTGGAAACAACCTCTGAGGGAAGTTGGTTCCAGATATTAACTATTTTATAGGGAAAGAAATTTCCGCAGACTGAGGTCCTAAATGTCTTTACACACTCAAATAGTGTGCAAGATTTCGTCTAACCTTTTCTTGAACTGATCCACAGAGGAACTGTTCACAACTTCCGAAGGTAACCTGTTCCATGTGTCACAGATCTTATACGTAACGTAATTCCCACACACACTAGTCCTAAACCGTTTCAAATCCAACTTCCAACCATTGTTGCGAGTTGGGTTATCATTTAAACTAAACATACTTCTAAAATCGACATCGTTGAACCCTCGTAAGAGCTTGAAAACCTCGATCAGTTGACCGCGCAGCCTCCCAGTTTCAAGCGAAAACAAGTTCAGGGCGCGTAACCGTCGATTGTAGCCCATATGCCTAATGGAAGGGATCAACTTTGTGGCCCTCGCCTGCACTCGCTCCAGCCTCTCAATATCTTTCCTGAGGGTGGGCGACCAGAACTGCACAGCATACTCCAGGTACGGCCGAACAAGGGAATTGTACAGTGAGAGCACAATCTCCTTGTTCCGAAACTGAAATTGCCTCCTGATATAACCCAATAGTTTCTGGGCTTTCTTTTCCACCTCTACACACTGTTTCGTAAACTTAAGGTCGCTGCTAATTAGCACACCCAAGTCCTTTTCTAAATCAGTCACCTCGATATTGCTGCCCAACATCGAGTAGTCCGACTTGGGATTGGCGTAGCCAATGTGCATCACTTTGCATTTACCCAAGTTAAACGGCATTTGCCATTTTTCGGACCACTCTCCTATCCTACCTAGGTCCGCACGCAGTTCCTCGATCGCTTCGGGCGTCCCAACATTGGCCCCAAGCTTGGTGTCATCAGCGAATTTGGCGATCCGACTGACGATGCCACCGTCGATATCATTTATGTAAATGGTAAACAACAGCGGCCCCAAAACGGAACCCTGAGGAACCCCACTAGTGACCGAGGCCCAACCCGAACTAGCCCCTTTAATTACCACCCTCTGCCGCCTATTCCTCAGCCAGTTTTCAATCCACCTACCTATTTCCCCACCGATACCCAGCGCGCGCACTTTCGCCATTAGCCGGCGGTGAGGTACCTTATCAAAGGCTTTCTGAAAGTCGAGATAAAGTATATCAATCGCCCTACTCTTATCGTACTCACTCAACATGACGTGGAAAAACTCAAGCAAGTTGGTGAGACACGACCTATGCCGTCTAAACCCATGTTGGGAGTCCCCAAGCAGCTTGTAGGAATCCAAATGGTCAACGATTCTATCAGCTATTATCCTTTCTACTAATTTACCTACAACTGAAGTGAGACTAATAGGACGATAGTTCCCTGGACTTTCGTGATCCCCTTTCTTAAAGATAGGGGTCACGTTCGCCTCCCTCCAGTCACCAGGCACCTGGCCCATCACCAACGATTTGTTGAAGACTGTAGCCAGGTGGGGAGCCACCTGGTCGCGCACTTCTCGCAAAACACTGGGGAGAAACTGGTCTGGCCCAGGAGCCTTAAACGCGCTCAGTTTTTCTATTCTATGAGCAACGACTGTCGCGGTACATCTAACACTATCCAGGCCAGCACCTTCGTGCCTCACAGCTGGCTCGGGGATGACGCGGGTATCCTCCCTGGTGAACACTCCCGCAAAGTACTCATTAAGCACATTAGCGATGTCCGCGTCGGAGGTCCGCAGAACGCCGCTTCGGTCCTTTAAAGGACCTATCATGCTTCTAATGGGCTTTCTACTATTAACATAACTGAAGAACTCCTTAGGGTTCCCCTTGCAGAGGCTTGCCACCCGTAGTTCTTCGTTACGTTTCGCTAGCCTAACCTTCGCCTTCACTTCCCTACACAGGCGGACATACGCTAAAGTGTTCTCATGGGAACGATTGGCCTTCGCCCTCCTATACGCTACTTTCCTATTTCGGATAGCCGAAGCGATGTCACGATTGAACCACTTAGGCTGCGTTGAAGCAGGGGTGACCGGTTTTGAGGGTATGGCAGCAGACTGCAGCACCATAAACTCGTCCCGGAATGCACTCCACACTCCCTCAACATCGCCGCCGACCTCCTACGCTATCCCTGAGGCTAACAAAGTTCGCCCGCCGGAGATCGAGCTTACTGCCTCTCGAGTTACTACGCTTCACCCGAGGGACGCACACACGGAACCTAATAAGACTGTGATCACTTCCGCCCAACGATTCGTCAACGGTGAGGCCAGTGACGAGGTTGTCTTCGGTCGTGAACACTAAGTCCAGAACGCTTTCGCCTCGTGTAGGCTCGTTGACCCACTGAGTGAGGAAGTTCTCATCAGCAAAGTCAACTAGCCTCCTCCCTTCAGCATCGGCAGTCCTGTTTTCCCAGTTTATGCCGCGACAGTTGAAGTCTCCTAAAACTACACACACCCTATCCCATAGCAGGCTACTGAGTTCGGTGTACAGGGCTGTATCCTCCTCGAGGAGGAGATGCGGAGGTCTGTACACCAAGATTAACCTATAGTTCGTCCCTCCCACGTTCAGATCGACGCCAAGCAGCTCCCGTTCCGACCGGAACTGGCAGTCAACCGGACTCAACGTGTCCCTCACGTATATTAGTACCCCACCCCCCTCCCCACGGGTGCGGTCTTTGCGAAACATTCTATACCCGGGAATTTCGAACTCCCCAACGTAGTCCCTACGATCAGTATGAATCCAGGACTCGGTGATAGCAACGATATCCTGGTATTCTGATGCTAAGAGCGCCCGTAGCTCGCGAAACTTGTTCCTAATTGACCTAGAGAGAGAGAGAGAGAGAGAGAGAGAGAGAGAGAGAGAGAGAGAGAGAGAGAGAGAGAGAGAGAGAGAGAGAGAGAGAGAGAGAGACCTCAGCTGGCTCTGCCTACTCGACTGAATGTAAACATTGTGACTCAGTAGGTCAAATTGGGAAAACTTTAAACGCAGAGTAAAATAACTTAGCATAAAGATGCGTGTAGGAGGGCAAATAATTGTAATACACTGCTCAACTCTATGTATACTGTAGATATAATTATAGTATTAATTAAGAGAGTTCTAAAATTCTTGTTAAAAATAAAGACATAACTGAAACGAACATTCTGGAATGTGCATTAATCTATTTTATAAATAATTCCAGTAACAGTGCGGGAACGTATAAAATGGACATCTCGTTAAAATAACATTTGCCTTTAATTAATTATATAGTACTTGTTAATATTTTTTTTGTCTAATTCCTCTTAATTATTTTGTTTACATTGTACAGGGATATATGTATTGTATAATTTATGGTTCCTTGCCCTTTCCCTTCATTCCCTGACGAGGTGTACTGCTGGATACACGAAAGACCTTGAAATCGCTTTTCATTTTTACTTTTGGGTGTGCATCATTTTATATATATATATATATATATATATATATATATATATATATATATATATATATATATATTATGATTTAACATAACTTTCCCGATAAAGTATTTAAAATGTAAAAATAAAGCTATTACCTACAAGTTCAGGACAAAAAAAAAATTCCATTGATACATAATGAACTTTGCTCTTACTTTTAGCAAGAGCCAAATTTTCTATAGAAACCATTTTTTTTCGTCTTAAAGTTCCCTACTGAAGAATGAATAATTAGATGGAACTTTGTCTGAACAAAGGAGAGAAAATCTCATCTCCGAATGGAAAGGCGAGAACAGAGCGTTAAAAGGAGGAGTATTTAGTTCTTTGGAATCGTTAGCTTCACGTTTTTACATTAGCTTCGTTCAACTTCCCTCGCTATTTGTGAATGTCTTGCAGGAAAACCTCAAGAGTGTGCTTGGTCCCAAATTGGTGTTAGTGCTTGGATGTATGCTTTAGTTTTATTTTAGAAGAACATGACTGTAGATAATGAATAATTAGTCAGGAGGGCTAGAATATCCCCCCCTGCCGATACCGGGAACGCAGACCCGGGCAGCGGGGCTGGATCTGCTACCCTCCATTCGAGATGTTCTGGACCTCTGTCTGATTCACTATTCATAAACTTCTGCAACATTCGTGGCCTTTTCTCAAATTTTCAACCTGTTGAACACCACCTCTCCCCCTCTAAACCTCATCTTGTTTTCCTCACTGAAACTCAGGTGTCTGGTACGACTGACAGCAACCCCTTTTCTGTGCCTCTTACTTTCTCTATACTCAATTTCACTCCATAGGTGGATGTTGCGTATATGTACGCAATGACCTAAGTTGTTCTCGTATTCCCAAACTCGAATCTTCCGAATTCTATACCCTCTGGCTACGGCTTACATGCCAACCTCAAACTAAATACATCGGCGCTGTTTACCTTTCTCCTAATTCTACTATCCAAAATTCTTTGACTACCTCACTTCCAAAGTGGAATACATTCTTTCCCGCTCTCCCTTTGTTGAAATCTCCATTTTAGGAGATTTCAATTTTCACCACCACCTTTGACTTTCCTCCTACTTCACTGACATCCCTGATGAACTAGCTCACAACTTTTCTATCCAAAATGACCTAGAGCAGATTGTACAGCACCCTACTCGTATCCCCGATCGCCTTGGAGAGAGGGCCAACATTTTGGATTTATTTCTTACCTCTCATCCCTCTTCTTACTCTGTGAAACTTTTTTCTCTGTTGGGCTCCTCCGATCACAATCTTATATCTGTTTCCTGTCCTATCGCTCCAATTCGGTCTTGATCTTTTCAAGAGGAGGCGCCTTTGGCACTTCGGCGCCGCTGATTGGGAGGCCCTTAGGCAGTACTTCTGTGATTTTCCATGGAATGATTACTGCTTCCGTGGCCGTGGCCCTTCTGGGCGTGCAGAGCGCATCACAGCGGTGATTCTCTTGGGCATGGAGGCGTACATTCCATATTCTATTCCTACTACTACATAGTGCAAAAAAACCTTGGTTTAACTTTACTTGTTCTAATGCTATCCGCAACAGAGAGAAGGCTTTCAGAAGGTACCGCCGCCATCCAACTCCTGACTTTCACTCAGCTTATATTTCTGCCCAGAATTGTGCAAAATCTGTTCTTCGACTCGCCAAAAATTCTTTCATACGACAAAAATCTGAAAAGCAATCCAATTCTAATTCTTCTCGCTCTTTCTGGCATCTAGCTAAGAACCTCTTCAACAACTTTACTTCCTCTTCTTTCCCTCCTCTTTTCCATTCCGATGACACAGTTGCCGTCTCTTCTCCTGACCAAAGCTGAACTTTTCGCTCAAACTTTCGATTACATTTCAACCCTGGACGATTCCGGTGCTGTTCCTCCATCTCCTACCTCCTCTGACTTTATTATGTCTGAAATTAGAATCTCTTCGAAAGATTTTTTTTGCCCAATCTGGACTCAACTCTAGACAGGCGTATGGTTCTGATGGTGTTCCTCCTGTTGTTATTAAGAACTGTGCTTCTGTGCTGACACCCTGCCTAAGCAAACTCTTTCGTCTTTGTCTCTCATCTGGTACTTTTCCTTCCTGCTGGAAGTTCGCTTTCATTCAGCCTGTCCCAAAGAATGGTGACTACTCTCAACCCTCCAACTATCGTCCAATTGCTTTGATTTCTTGCCTTTCCAAAGTTTTTGAACCTCCTTAATAGGAAGATTCTTAAACACCTCTCTTCTCACAATCTTCTTTCAGATCGTCAGTATGGATTCCGCAAGGGACGCTCAACTGGCGATCTTCTTGCATATTTCTCTAACTGTTGGTCATCCCCCTTTCGGGATTTCGGTGAAACTTTTGCCTTTCCAAAGTTTTTGAACCTCCTTAATAGGAAGATTCTTAAACACCTCTCTTCTCACAATCTTCTTTCAGATCGTCAGTATGGATTCCGCAAGGGACGCTCAACTGGCGATCTTCTTGCATATTTCTCTAACTGTTGGTCATCCCCCTTTCGGGATTTCGGTGAAACTTTTGCTATTGCGCTAGACATATCGAAAGCTTTTGATAGAATCTGGCACAAATCTTTAATTTCGAAACTGCCCTCCTTCGGCTTCTATCCTTCTATCTGTACCTTCATCTCTAATTTCCTTTCTGCCGATCTATAGCTGCAGTTGTAGATGGCCACTGTTCTTCTCCTAAAGCTATTAACAGTGGTGTTCCTCAGGGTTCTGTCTTGTCACCCTCTTTTTTCCTTTTATTTATTAATGATCTTTTAATTCGCACTTCCTGTCTTATTCACTCCTATGCCGATGATTCCACTCTTCACTTCCCCACCCACTTTCCAAAGCGTCACTCACAGCAGTCGCTTCATGATTCGCGTAGGACGGCTATGGGACACCTGACCTCTGATCTTTCTGCTGTATCTGATTGGGGCAGAGAAAACCTTGTGGCTTTCAATGCCTCAAAAACTCAGTTCCTCTATCTGTCTACTCGTCACAATCTTCTACACGACTATCCCCTTACCTTCAACAACACACAACTGAATCATTCCTCTTCTTTTAACATTCTTGGTGTTTCCTTTTTTCGTGATCTTTTCTGGAAAGATCACATATACTCTCTTTCTAAAACAGCTTCTAAGAGGTTAGGTGTGCTGTAGCGCCTGCGCGGTTTCTTCACCCCCACTCAGTTGCTGTCTCTGTACAGGAGTCTTGTTCGCTCCTGTATGGAGTATGCTTCTCATGTGTGGGGTGGCTCAACCCATACAACCGTACTTGACCGGGTGGAATCAAAGGCTTTTCGTCTCATCAATTCCCTGCCTCTTATTGATTGTTTTCAATCTCTCTCTTCACCGCAATGTTGCCTCACTCTCTCTTTACTATCGCTATCATAACAGACACTACTCTTCTGAACTCTCTAACTGCATGCCTCCTCCTTTAAGGAGAGCACGCAGTACCAGACTTTCTACACATTCTCATTCACATTTTCAGTCTTTCACAGTGGCGGCTCGTGACTTTCAGTTATGGGGGTGCTGCCTCAGAAATTGCGAACAATTGTGTCGATTATATATATATATATATATATATATATATATATATATATATATATATATGAGAGAGAGAGAGAGAAAGTCGAATAGATAAATAGATAACTACTCACTACTCAGTTTACGCTTAACGGGTAATTTCGAATTTGCCAAACATTTTATTTATAAACAAATTCCATTCTTCTGTTTTTATTCTGAGCGAAAAAATATTCTAAGAAATAAAAGCTATATATTGTAAATAATCCAATGATTATATAATTAACTTCAATCTCACGACAAAAAATAAATGATAACGAATCATTGATCAATGCAATTCGGAAATTAAATTTCGAATTAGCAAACAATACAGCAACACAACTACCACGTCAAACAAACAAATCGGCACTGCTCTGTCCACAGTGCTTTGGATCCTCTTAAACCCGCGATTCTGACTCGCTCTTCGTACGTCCGCCACCGAGGTTTCAAGCGTTTCGAACAAAATCTGGAACTGTTAAGTACGCAGTTCTACGGGAAGGCTGAAGCTACTTTCGTGATTCATTCGTTCGGCATTGAAATAGTTTAAGGAAAAAAGGATATAATCTGATTTAAAAACTCAAAGTGCATTGAAAAAAACAATCAGAGGCTATTTTAAATATTTAAATATAAAGATCATAAGATCATGGGGGTGCTGCAGTTCCGCAGTGCCTCCCGACGAGCCGCCCCTGGTCTTTCATCTACTCAACCGGTGAACTCTGGAACAATCTTCCTCAATCCATCTTTGCTCCTATCTATGACCTCCCAGCTTTCAAACGCAGTGTGTCTAGGCATCTCGAAAACCCCGATCCTTGATTTTGGCTCTCTTCTTCTTCTATAGGACGGGCGCTTTTGCGGGCATATGCCCTTGGCCCCTCCTTCCTGCATAAAAAGAAGAAACTGGTACAGCGCTCAGGCGGTCCATTATGCTCATTTCTCGATTATTGTTATCAGTATCATAGGGAGTCGAACCCCCGACCTTAGGGTCTTCACTTCGCTTATAGGAAAACGGCATTACCCACTGGCCATGACTAGATAAACTATTATACTTTCCTTTATTTTCTGTTAGTAATTATTGTTTATACAGTGCAGGGTGTCTCAGAAGTCGTGCACCATATTTATAGGTGCGGATGACCTAGCTCTGTGGTGCGCGACCTCTGAGACACCCTGTATATTCGTATTTACTTGGTTACTTAACCCTTTAGTTCACGAATACATTTACTTTAAACCAAAAAGTAGGGCCTATAAGATTCATTGTTATTCAAAGACAAATATTTTAGTAACTCGTACATTACTGTACACACATTTTGGGTTCCTTTTCCAATATCTAACTTGAACCTATATAAACATGCAGGAACATTTATAGAAAAGCTGCATTTTAGTACAATTTATATTATTATTTCCGCTGGAACATTACAGTCCCACTGCTACTGAAAGGGTTAATGTACTCTTATTATTATTATTATTATTATTATTATTATTATTATTACAAATACAAGCATATGTACAGTTGTTCAAAGAAATATTTCTGGCAACTTTACAGTATGGCTTAAATTCTTGATTCCAACCTCTTTTTCACGTTCATGAAACGCAAATTCTACGGATAAGTATTCAGACCACGCTATTATAAAATTTCATACACTTTTTATGAAGTCTAAAAGAAGCTACTCCGTCAATAAATTGACAAAAGTGCACAACCATAAAAATTCTGAGCTTCAAGTTTCTGAAGCTGCATTTAATATCCAAGTGCCTCGTGAGCATTCGAGTAAATGTTGAGCTTTCATTGGCTGGAAAAATTAAGTTTCATTGACATTGATCTGCATATGAGATTATGATTATAATTAATCAGTCCAAACTGATAGATAGACCAGATAGATAGAGAGTTCGTCTAAGAATATTTTGACAATTTAAATTACGTTTTTGTTTATCGCTACAAAAATTTATGTAAATATTTATTCTGTAAAATATTATCCTTGGATGCGATGAGAAATTAAAACTTTAATAATCCAGTGCTTTGTTTTCAAAGCTGTTCTTTAAAGTTTCACAAAGTATTTTCACACACACACACACACACACACACACACACACACACACACACACACATATATATATATATATATATATATATATATATATATATATATATATATATATATATATATCTACTAATACCTTTATTGTTATTTTGAATTGAAGTATGATAGGCGTACGTAGGTAAAAGGGTATGGAAGTGACCTTCAAATGCCATCCCTTATTATGTACTACTGAACCTATCATACTGTATATATATATATATATATATTATATACATACACACCCCTGGTCGGTTGCGTAAGTCTTGTCGTCTGTAGGCATAAAACGACCATGAAAACAAAGACAGAGAAAATTACGAAGATACCCCAGTTACGATGGAACTCAATATACGATTTGAAAGAAACCATTCATTTGGAAGAGCATTTAAAAATAAAAGGCAAAACACTCTGACATCACTTGCTCTTAAGTTTTAAAGTATTGGCTGCTCGTAGCAATAATAATAATAGAAATTGTTTCCTAAAATACGCTTTAAAATAAATAGTTTTCTTTTACCTTATATTAAAAACTGACGACAAAGAATCCAACATGTTTAACACATTTTCGAAGAGTAATGAACCTCATTATTATTCTCTTAATATGCGAAAACACAAAATTACGAAGAATGGAAAGAGCTGTAATTGGATGATCTGGCCAATCACAATTGGTCTTTTAAATTTTCATGGCCCTTACGGCCCTTCATTAAGCATATAAAAAAAGCTGGAAACAAGCATTTAATCTCTGTTATACGTAATTAAAAGGGTACAACATAATGGGAGAGAACTGCGGAGTATAAAATGTTATACATCAGATTTTAGTATTTCATCCATTGTATGCGCGTTACATGCATACACAAATACAATACATACAGTACATACTGTACATACATGCATGCCTGTATATATGTATGTACTGTACGTATGTATGTACATGTATGCATGTATGTACAGTACGTATGCATTTGTGTGGGTATGAAACGTGCATACAATAGATATGAATGTGTATTCACATTTACATATGCATACACATATATACATTTGGATACATACATACATACATACATACATACATACATACATACCATTAAAATACCCCCAACGACGAATATTCTTTTCAAGTCAGTGACACTCTTTCATTTATTATTTAAATCGTACATTTCGTAAGCCTTTTTAAAGGATTCGTAGATGATGTCTCTTAAAAACAACAATATTTCTCTACCAAAAGCAGATAAATCACGTTCCTAAAAATGGTCTTATTCACCCAAATTCAGTTCGTTTCCTAAGCATTCAGCAATGCGTTAAACGCAATATACAGCTTGAGAATTACCACGGTTTATACAATAACGTAAATTTCAGCTGATTATTCTCCGCTGCGGCAAGTCTGCTCCTTAATAAGCGAGACCATATGCATGCTTTAAGCTATAATACGACTTTGAAAGCGGAACAGTATTAGAATGGAAGAAGTGGTAATTTCAACGAGAAAATTTAATTTTACTCCTATTTATTAATCAGACCCCAACTAGGTTGATGCAAATTAGGATGGAAGTATCTCTCTCTCTCTCATACACACACACACACACACACACACACACACACACACACACACACACACACATATATATATATACAGGGCGTCCCAAAAAAATGTATACACACTTTAAATACTTATAAAGGCAGTGTTTATTAAAATACATTTCATTTTCAAAATGTAATAGAATCTACAGACATTATTTAATTGTTTTGTCAACGCCTGTTTTCAAACTGACGTCCGTTCTGGTCCAGGCACTGCTGATAACGCGAAGCAATGGAATCGCAAACATCACGAAACATTTCGTTTGGTATTTGTGTGCATTCTCGTTCAATGGCTGCTCTCAATTCAGCGACTGTTGCAGGTTTTATAGCGTAGACTTTGTCTTTTAAGTATCCCCATAAAAAAAAGTCTAGTGGTGTGAGGTCTGGTGAACGCGGTGGGTATTCTACGAAACCCCTTCGTCCAATCCACATCCACATCGTGCCAAGTACCACTCGCAATACTCCACTCTTCGGTCCGGATCATCATCTTCATTAATAGCATGGACTAATCTTGGAATGTAACTTTTCCATTGACCGCGCTTCAAAATGCGTTGGACAGACGATTCTGAAATTCCTACCTCACGACTCGCTTGCCGCACAGATTTTCTTGGACTTTGGTGATACGTTTCCAGTACTCTTTCTTGCTTTGTGGGGCTTGTCGATGTCCGTGGTCTTCCGGAACGCTTCTTGTGGACATTCTGAACAGTTCCATCGGCTTCAAACTTATCTCTAATTCGAGTGATGGTAAGTCGCGTTGGTGGATCTGTTTGAAACTCCCTCCTAAACTGTCTTTGCACTTCAACTGCGTTTTCACACTTCCAGTAGCATTTTAGAATGAATTTCCTTTGTTCAAAGCTTAGTCTGACTGCCATTATTAATTCTAATGGGTTTAACTTGGAAAGAAAGAAACATCAATTGAGCTATCAGCTGTTAAAGTGTGTATACATTTTTTTGGGACGCCCTGTATATATATATATATATATATCGCTTCCCGTTAGGTTTTCGTAAGGCTAAGTGCATTGGATCTGTTTAATCGTTGGATAGATGACTATTCTTTGCGTTTAAATGATGTAGTGATGCGTGTTCGCATTCCGAATAAGGCTTTTAGGCCCCCTCAGTCAGGTGGCCCTTGTCGTTACAAAGAAGAGTAAACAACCCCAAACATTATATCTATATATATATATATATATATATATTTTTTTTTTAACTACAAACAACACACAGTATAATTAATGTAAAGAACGACGCTTGTGTAGAAGAGCGTTCAGGGCATTAGTTTCTGCTCGTATGTAGGAGAATTACGACTTCTGATTGATCAAAGTCCATGGTGTAGTGCATAGCATATCTGACCGGCAATCGGATGATCCCGGGTTCGATTCCCGGGTGTACCTCATTTTTCATTTGTTCGTTCTCCCTCCTCATTTTGTGCGGAACGCTCTTCTACAGAAGCGTCGTTCTTTACATATATATATATATATATATATATATATATGCTGCAATCCACAAGGAAAAAGAAAAACGATTCCAAGGCCTTTCGTGTATTCAGAGCTACACCTCGTCATGGAATGAAGAGAGAAGGCACGATGCCCATAAATTTGGTTTCCGCTACGTTGTATATATTTATGGGCATCTTGCCTTCTCTCTTCATTCCCTGACGAGGTGTAGCTCTGAATACACGAAAGGCCTTGGAATCGTTTTTCTTTTTCCTTGTCGGTTTGCATCATTCATTCATTTCACGTGTTTAATTGTGAAATTCATCCCATATATATATATATATATATATATATATATATATATATATATATATATATATATATATATATATACAGGGTGTACATAAAGTCAGGATCTATTTTGGTTAAATAATTATTTTTCTCTAGTTTTCTTTTCAGAAGCCCTTAGAATGAATACAGAAGAGCGTGTGGCAATAGTAATTTGGCGAATTGAGGGAAAGAAATACAATGACATCAGAGAGAAGTTTAGAAGGAGATTTCATAAGCCGGGGCCAATAGACAAGACAATACGAAAATTGGTGAACAAATTTAAACGAACGGGATCTGTAAATGATGAAGCAAGATCAGGACGACCGTGTATGTCAGATCTTACCGTGAATGAAGTACGCGGAATTATCACTGAGGAGCCACGTACGTCCGTTCGTGCTGCATCACACAGACTCGGCCTCCCGACGTCATCTGTGCACAAAATTCTGAAAGTTAATTTGCAGAAGAAAAGCTATCAGTTGCAGGTTTTACATGATTTACATGAGGAAGATTTCCCTCGACGAAGTGCTGTGTGTGCTGATCTCGTAGAACAAATCTGGAGTGATAATTTAATGGACAACATTCTCTTTAGTGATGAAGCCACTTTCCATACGTGTGGAAAAGTAAATCGCCATAACTGTCGAATTTGGGCAAATGAAAGACCGAATGATTTCGTCCAAAATTGGGAAAGAGACTCACCTAAAGTTAATGTCTGGATGGGTTTAACAAAATCTAAGGTTTATGGTCCTTTTTTCTTTGCTGAAGCTACAGTTACGGGGCTTATTTATCTGGACATGTTGCAGCAATTCCTTGAACCTCAGCTGATTGGGGATAGGATTGTTAGTACCGTCGTCTATCAACATGATGGTGCTCCTTGTCACTATGCCAGAATTGTTCAGGATTATCTAAATGGACGTTTTCCAAATCGCTGGATCGGACGCGGAAGCAACAGACCTTGGCCAGCGAGATCACCAGATTTAACCCCTTTAGATTTCTTTGCATGGGGCTTTATCGAATCGCACGTCTATCAGACGAAGATTACGAGTCTTGAAAACTTACGTACACGTATACGAACTGCTGCAGATAACATAACCCCGCAAATGCTCCAGAATGTGTTTAGAAATGCTGCGGAACGATTTGAGCTGTGCAGGGATACTGATGGGCGTCACGTCGAATCCTACTCTTAATTATTTAATAAATGTTACCACTTTATCATTTTATGATTGAATTCCATATAATTTCCAAGTGCTTCACAAAAATAGATCCTGACTTTATGTACACCCTTTATATAAATAATGTTATATATTATAAGTGCGTACCATTGTTATTAAAACTATAAAGGACCATTAAATAAAATTAGGAAACATCCCAAAGATAGGAAAAGTACCGCTGATTTTGATTGACTTTCGTGAAGACTCCGATTAATGTCTTCATCTTTGAAGTGTCTCTCTTGATTTTACGCGAGATAAATTTAATCTATCCTCAAATTAGCAGAAGTAATAGTCTAAAATCTCTCAAAGACCTAAAACAAAAAAGATAAATAGTTCAACTTAGGGAACACTATTAACGAAGTGAAGATAATAAGGTCTGGGGTTCGAACCCCGACCTATGATGCTGGTAATAATAATAATCCTGGAATCTGGTTTTAGCAGCGTGCCATTTTCCGGTTCTCCCAACTATTTATTATAGTCCAACACCCGCGTAGCAATGACACACGCTTTCTCGTCTTCGTAAATATATTCAACATTTTTAAAAAATTATATTCGTTAAATTAAAGAAATAAATTAAAAAATCGAGTTTAAATTCAACGTTCGCGAACTCAAAAGATTTCTTCAAGGAATTTCTAAGCAAAGGTTTTAATGCGAAGCAAGAAGTTTATAAAAGATGTATAATGTAAAGTAATTTTTTCCTGAAAAGAGGAAGAGTAATTTTTATAAGTGAAGATGAATTTTAGCTTTCGGTCATATTTGGTTCTTAAATATTTAATAGGATTTAACTGCGTTCCAGATTAAAAAAGACATTTTTGAGTATCGTTAAAATATTGTCTTTCCACGGTTACGAGTAATTGGAGGGTTCCCTGCGCGTAATTTTAAAATCCATTAAAGATTAGGAATTATCATTGGGTTGATGTCTGCGTTTGAAGGAATCGCTGCTAAGGAACTCGAAGAATTACGATTTTTATTTTTTCCCTTTCAGGATACGGAACCAAAGGGGACTTACCTGACGTTGCCAAGCGCCACTCGCCGAAGAAAGCCCCTCTGGCGAGGCTCAGCGATGGATTCAGCATCGAGGACTTTATTGACGACAATATACAGAAGGTGAGGCGGTCTCGCACTCAAAACCTCTTAAGTTCTTAGAACTTTTATTTTTTACAATTTATAATTGCATTTTCCTTCTTTTCGCTCTCTCTCTCTCTTCCCCCTCTCTCTGTATATATATATATATATATATATATATATATATATATATATATATATATATATGCATATAACTGCAATGACCACGCAGTATATAAATGAATAGAAACGACATAAGTATTAAGGAACGTTTCTGCACACGAGGAGGAGAGATAACGAATAAATGAAAAATGATTCCCGGGCGGTTCGCCTCATTTTTCATTTATTCGTTATCTCTCCTCCTCGTGTGCAGAAACGTTCCTTAATACTTATGTCGTTTCTATTCATATATATATATATATATATATATATATATATATATATATATATATATATGTATGATGCAATCGTACAAGGAAAAAGAAAAACGATTCCAAGGCCTTTCGTGTATTCAGAGCTACACCTTGTCAGGGAATGCATTCCCTGACGAGGTGTAGCTCTGAATACACGAAAGGCCTTGGAATCGTTTTTCTTTTCCTTTTGGGTTTGCATCATTCATTCATTTCACGTGTTTAATTGTGAAATTCATCTCATATATATATATATATATATATATATATATATATAATAAGCACCTTTATAATGTAACGAAATTTTGCGATTTAGTCATAATTAGCGAAATAGTCAATTACTATGAAGTAGCTTCTTCACGGGCATCTCCAGAGCAAGAACACGCCTTAGGACAGTGGTCGGCGAACTTTTTTGGGTATTACCCCAAAATATATTTGAGGACGTAATCAGGACGTAAATTCGTAATATTCTAAAATTTAGAATAACGCCACATTTATGTAACAAAATAAAATAAAATATACGAAAAAAAATAGCACAAAGTGTCTCTCATACCGCTCGCATTACCCCAAAATTTTTTAAATTTACCCCATTTGGGTAATTTACCCCTGTTCCCCGACCACTGCCTTAGGATGCAGGAAATGAGAGTTTGTATGAAAAAAATGGGAAATTTTACTAATAGGGGGAAGTGTTCGTTTTCTTAGAAGATGATCAGCGTTCTTTTCATGTATTTAATACGGTTCATATCAGGGTTCCTAGATGCCACGGAAAAATCTGCAGTCCCATTTGTAGCTTCCATTGGGGAGCTCAAGTATACTTAAGTGCAGAAGCGATTGGAGAAGGGATTCTCAAGAATGACTGTAATATTTAGGAAAATTCAGACGTCCCTCACGCAGGTCCTTCTATCTAACATTCCAAAGTCGATACCATTACACTAAAACTACCATGTTGAACAGTGGGTCGTAAACGAATTCCTGACTGCTACATCGTGGCCGATGTTGGAACGCTACCTCCGGTCGATCAGCAAAGTTAAGCGATAGAGGGTCTGAAGAGTAGTTGGATGGGAGATCGTTCTCTGCGTCCAGATTATGTAACGGCCCATGGTTTGGATCCCACTTAAAGCTGTAGGAGGTCCCCTCCGTTATAAGACCTTAGATGTTGCGAAAAAGGTTAAACAACACAATGAAACAAACAAACGGATTCCTGAGAGGCATGAGTAACCATTCTCTCAATCCGCGTTTTTGCTAATTCGACTTGAAACGATAAAGACTCGTCCAAGAGCAGAGCAGGCTTCTAACATGTTACATAGGGTTGTGTATCATCTCTTTGGCTCATGTTAATCCTAATTTACACTAATGGCTGTAAACAGGAGTTTTTACATATTAACACGCATGTCGTAGCCCAAATTACGCAAATATTTGCTTTTCTTTGTGGCATATTAACACTTTGCGCGATATCTAAAAGCCTTGCACGTGTACAGGACGTCACGTGGCAATCAAAGGCATTTTGCTTTCGTTTTGTGGACATTAATGAATTTCTTCCCAATCTCGATCATTCCTATTTCAGTCTTCGTCCAAGAATGAGACATCAAAAAGAGAAATCCCACATGAGGAAACTTTGATTGATCCGTTCCCTTTCACACAGCAGGATTTCCCAATTTTAAGTTAGAAAACGACCCTCGGACCCGCAATAGCAATATAGTCTCTTTTTACCTTTTACTGAATTATGAAACTCTTTTTCCCAATCTGGAATTCCTATTTCGAGCATCCCTGCTTTCGGACTGAGAATGGGAATGGTGCCGTTTTTTTTTTATGCAGGAAAGAGGGGCCAACCGCGAATGCTAGCAAAAAACGCCCCTCTACCCAAAGAGGAAGAAAAGAGTCAAAATCAAGGTCCAACGTTTTCGATATGCCTGGACACTGCATTTCAAAGATTGGAGGTCATAGACAGGGAGAAAGATGGATTGAGGAAGATTGTTCCAGAGTTCACCGGTTGAGTAGATGAAAGATTGAAAATACCGATTAACCCTTGCGTTAGACAGTTGGACAAAAAAAGAATGAGAATGTGTTGAAAGTCTAGTACTACTTGCTCTGCTTAAAGGAAGGAGCATGCAGTTAGAGAGTTCAGAAAAGCAGTATCTGTTATAATAGCGATAGTAAAGAGAGTGTAAGGCAACATTGCGGCGAAGAGAGAGGGATTGAAGACAGTCAGTAAAAGGCGGGGAATTGATAAGACGAAAAGCCTTTGATTGTAGCTGGTCAAGTAGAGCTGTGTGGATTGAGCCACCCCACACATGAGAAGCGTACTCCATACAAATTCCATACAAAACCCATGTACAGAGACAGCAACTGAGTGGGGATCAAGAAACTGCGGAGCCGGTATAGCACATCTAACCTCTTAGAAGCTTTTTATAAAGAGAGTATATGTGATCTTTTCAGGAAAGATCACGAGAAAAGGAAACGCCAAGAGTATTAAGAAAAGGGGAAGGATTACGTTCTGTATTGTTGAAGATAAGGGGAGAGTCGTGTGGAAGATTGTGACAAGAAGACAGTTGAAGGAACTGAATTTTTGAGGCATTGAAAGCTACAAGGTTTTCTCTGCCCCAATCAGAGACAGTAGAAAGATCAGAGGTCAGGTGCACCATAGCTGTCCCACGCGAAGCATGAAGTGACTGTTGAGAGGGATGTTTTGTGAAGCGGGTAGAGAAGTGAAGAGTGGAATCATCGGCATAGGAGTGGATAGGACAAAAAAGTGCGACTTAACGGGTTAATTATTGATAAATAAAAGGAAAAGAGTGTGAGAGGACAGAGCCTTGTGGAACACCACTGTTAATAGCTTTAGGACCTAGACCCCTTAATATATGGACTGCCGTCTCCTATACTCGGGTTCGGGAACTTGGGTCCTATGAGATTTTCACCGTTTATGAAGTGTTAATTCAAATTTGCGTTGTGTTTGAGATTTTTTAAGTCTTAATCTATTTTAATTAACTTTATTATGGAAAATAAAACAATTTCTTGCGAATTGGTCTTTATTAGATTTTCAAGGTCTCTTAAATGACTGAAAATAGGTAAATAATGGGGAATTATAATGAAACATCTTTTCCAGAATAATTGTACTATAAACATACATAACGGAACAGTGACCCCACCCAATGTCTCTTAAATGACTGAAAATGGCTAAATAATACACAAAATTATAAAAAACATCTTTTACAGGATAATTTTACTATAGATTAGTATTTCTACATTACGGAACAGTATGGAAAAACAAACAGAATAATCACTTCACTGAACCATACACAAGGAACACATCTATGCCATCTGGTGCCAACTTTACTTTTCCAGGACCACCAAGCTGTGCATATACACCTTGATTCAATGGACAATTGTCACAAACAAACGATACCAGGCACCTACCACTAGTTTTAATAACATGAGCAGCTTCAAGTAACATTTCCCTGAGCTGATTAGCTTTCAGCCCTGATACAAGATGGACTCGTATGATGTATCGGGGTCCTCCATGATAACAAACAACTTCAATAACAACAGCTGATGTTGCCAGATCTTCTGGTTGTTTGAGGCATGGCCAATTATGTGCCCTCCTGTAAATCTAATGGCCTGCTTAAGCTTAACTTCATCAAATAAAATATTAACTAAACGTTGTAAACTTTTGTAAAAGGATTGGGAGACTATTATCAGCAAAGGTTCCAGACATTAACTGCCGAATCAATTTTTTGTTTGGAAGACTAACTGCTACAGAGCTTTTTAACATTTTATATGCTGCAGGTGAAATATAAAAAAAGTTCTGTTGCAAGAATTAGTACATGCTTTGTATAGGCGACGATTTTTCGGAGGGACCAAAAGCAATTGCAATTGAATGAACTGAAAACTAGCGTTTCATGTAAATCGGCGATAAAATCTAGTTCTGAAATTACTATGCTTACGCGTTAATTAGTTGTTGCTTCATGACTGTTCATCGATTTTAAAATTTCTTCAATCTGAGACCATTTGTGTAATAAACGGTTTTTTTTGAAGGTTGAATTTATTTTTTGGTACCTCCAAGTTATGTTTCTCTGCCACTACTAATTGTAAACATCCATAAGCAGATTGTACTTCTCTGAATTGGAGAAACTGATGAATTGCTCTCCCGTAGTGTCTGTCATAAACATTGTCAGTTCACTATCATTTCGTTTTACATAGAAACCTGGGAAACATTTTCCAATTTTTTTCTGAAAAATGTTCAAAACTGCAGATTTTGTTACGTTCAGTTTTCGTAATCTTGCTGATTTTGAAGTCTTGATTCACTACTTGGTGTTCTAGTTGACCTAGGAGTTGATACTACCTGCTTCAGGCAAGACTTGGACACACCTTCAAAAACTGTAGGAGGCCCAATTGGTCGTTTGCCTCCCCAAACTGCGACCCAATCGTAATCAAAGTGTGATGCACATATCCATATTTCAGATCTATCTTTCAGACTATCTGCACTATTTGGCATTGCTCTAATCCAAGACTGACGCTCTGCCGGATCAGAAGGGAAACTTACCACAGGATTGTATGGCTGTCCTTTGTAGTTTCCACGATAACTGAATGCCGTACAACGCTTAGGCATCGTTCCTGAAAATGAAAAAGTCATTAAACATATTGTATACATGTACGCACGCACCCATCATGGGTATACGTGTGTATCTGTGTTTGCATGACGTATGTCAGTTTGTGTGGTTGTGTGTTTAACAGCAACTTTCTTTCAGAGTATGGCATAAAAAATAATTACTTAGTAATGAGGAGGAGGGAATAAAACCTTTCAAAGCATTAATTTTTAAACAAACTCCTAGTTTCTGTTAAAAACACGCACAAAAGCATTGTTATATGATACTTAATAATCTCAATTTATTACTTAATATTCATGCGAATATTAGTTACCATAAAGTGTGGGAATGCTGAGCAGCAGAACAGAGCAGCGCCTACCACCAGCATGTTCATCGGTCAACTGACGCGTCATGCACAATATGTGTGTGTGTGTGTGTGTGTGTGTGTGTGTGTGTGTGTGTGTGACAATTGATTTCATGACGGTGCATTTCAAACAATGAACCCAAGTTACAAACACCGAGAATGAGCGTTTCCAGTCCGTATATTAAGGGGTCTCTGCTTCAGAAGAAGAACAGTGGCCATCTACAACCGCAGCTATAGATCGGCCAAAAAGGAAATCAAGATGAAGGCACATATAGAAGGATAGAAACAGAAGGAGGGCAGTTTGGAAATTAGGGATTTGTGCCAGACTTTTATCAAAAGCTTTTGATGTCTAGCGCAATAACAAAGGTTTCACCGAAATTCTGAAAGGAGGATGACCAAGAGTCAGAGATACGCAAGAAGTTTGCCAGTAGAGTGTTCCTTACGGAACCCGTACTGACGATCAGAAAGAAGATTGTGATAAGAGAAGTGTTTGCGAATCTTCCTATTAAGGATAGATTAAAAAACTTTTGAAAAACAAGAACTCAAAAGCAATTGGACGGTAATTGGATGGAAAGTAATCTCATTCATGATGATTATTCGATGATTATTTTTTTGTTTATTTGTCTAACGGAAATTTCTGATAATGTTATAAAGTTTTGAGCTCTTTCTCTTCCTTTGACTACAGTCACCAAGTGCGCGAAGCATACTTATCACTCTACAGGCTTTGTTGATGCATAACACGTTCTCTTAATTTTTAACGCAAACACTGGTCTTACACGCAAAATCGGTGTTTTCAATAATGTTCAGGAGTGTTTCTTGGCATTTATACACACATACACGCCTGTGTGTGTGTGTGTGTGTGTGTGTGTAAGACTAGTTTGAGCATTATTTTCAACGAAAATATTTACCCACAAAAATTCCACAAAAATTTGAAATCGCCTCTCTTTTTTTTTTTATTTATTTAGGTGAAAATTTTATCTGTACGTTCATTTTTCACGCGTTCATTTTCGTTCAGCAATAATCCAGAAGGTTTGTTTCCATCCCGCAAAGAAAATAAATGCCTGAAATAAACCTTTGAGAAAAAGGAACAAAATTCAGTTTTCAGAATTTCCTTTCTTAATTTAAAGTTTTTCCTAAATCGACTTTTTTGTTTTTTTATAACTTTCTACACGAAAATTTATTACAGAATGTACATATAACTTATTTTTTATTATACAGGGTGTTCATAAATTATCTTTACAAATTCAATTAAAATTGAATTGAATTGTAAAGATAATAATTTATGGACACCCTGGTGATAAAAATTACGTGTTTATTATTTACTTTTCTTTACTCTGCGTTATTGTCACTCTTAATATTTATTATTTTACACTGATTTCTCTGTTTTATAAACGGGTTAACGTGGCCGGTTCTCAAATGACATGGAACTACGGCCGACATTTTCCTTTAACAAAGCGAGGAAGGAGGAAATTATAATGGTTTTATCACTCTGTTTTCTGATTTTTATTTACATTGAAACAATGAACAAGACGGGGAAGGCGAGTGTGAATTTATAATTTGACATTTTGATCGTGGAGAGAATTTTAGTTGGCTTTAAATCACAATTACATCTTAATCAAACAAAACACTCTTTCTTATACCCTGCTGGGTCCGAGACTGCCTTTTGGGTATTTTATAGCTCCGGCCTCAGCGCATTTCGAGTATTGCCAAATAGTATTTTGTATTTCAAACAATTCATTTTTTTTTCATTTGAACATGAAGCTATTGGGGCCTATCTTAATTTCATAAAATTTAATAAGTTTTTATACTCTAAAAACAATTATTAAATTTCTTATGAAACATTATTAAATTTGTTATTAAATACTGTGAAATTTCAAACCTCAAACTTCAAATTTTATTCAGAAAAGAATACAAGTGACAGAATTTTCAATGTTTAGATATTTGTTATGACATTAATATATTCACAGTATATCTGAATAGGCCCTTGCAAGCATGGAGGCTTTTTAGGCAAAATTTATGGCATTTACCTTATTTATTGCATAAAAATAGTGAAAGTTGCAAGTAAAATAATAATAATAATAATAATAATAATAATAGAGACTACAACAAAATAATAATAATAATAATAATAATAATAGCAATAATAATAATAATAATAATAGCAATAATAATAATAATAGCAATAATAATAATAATAATAATAGCAATAATAATAATAATAATAATAATAATAGCAATAATAATAATAGCAATAATAATAATAATAATAGCAATAATAATAATAATAATAATAATAATAGCAATAATATAATAATAATAATAATAATAAATACAATATAAAGTTTACAAAATGTTACATGATTTTAAATTAAATGATTTATTGTATATTTAATAGAAATATTATATAAACAGTGAAAGTGGCAAGTAATAGTTGTAGTAACAACAAAAATTTCTTATTATTTTTTCTTATAAAAAAGTACACGATGCAATATGTGTGTGTGTGTGTGTGTGTGTGTACTGAATATTTTGTTTAGAAGATCCCAGAGAATACAAATCGATGTAGATTTCTTGCCTTGAAACGTTTTATGTAAATATATTCTGAAATATTTTCATAACTGAACCCGCATTTTTATTACAGTTATTTATTATTATTATTAGTAGTAGTAGTAGTAGTAGTAGTACCAAATTCCTACTTTATAATACAATTCAAATTTCTGAAAATGTTTAAAACATTTAGCAATATAGTTCAACAAACGAAAGGTTTGTCAAAATTTGATTTATTTCATCGGAATAATCTCTTAAAAAAAAGAATACTGCAGGACTTTAATCTACATTTTTTTAGTATTTTACAGTATATAAAAATACTGTAGGCGCTATACATTGTTTGGTATTTTAAGTAACAGTAAAAATTTTATAATCTTGTTACGGTCCCATACAAGAAAAATGCTAAAATATCAATGGGTGTTTCGCGTCATACATGAACTAAGTTACTCGATTTGTCTTTTCATCAAAATAAGATGGAGAGATGTAATTTCTAATCATTTGACTGATTTAGTTCGATGATCTGTAGAGACTATAACTGTGGTAGTTCCATGGTCCGCGTAATGCACAAAGTTCTCAATATATAAAAATGTGTATTGTTCAGGTCTTGTGCGTTGTTTAAATTGATGTAAATACAACTGCGAGGGAAAGGTATATATAATAATCTATATATATATATATATATATATATATATATATATATATATATATATGGTCCCCAACCAGTTATTGCTCACATTAACTAATGAATTCTAAACTATAAATACAAAATAATAAAGCAAGAACCATCTTCCTATTTTATGATTTAATAAGCCTTTCATTATAGTCGGAATGGTTATAACATTCTCAAATACTGAGCAAAGAGGGACGCAAATGGGTTTCTCGCTATCATTTTCCTCTCTATGAAGCTAAACGACTCTCTCTCACTGTTATTACCTCTCAATAACTTTGTCCTCAGGTGGACAAAGGACACCCCGACTTCGATGACGTTCGCCATTACTGCTTCGAGGGCGATGAGATGTCGATCGCTTCCCTTTCATCGCTCGGCTCAGGTGAATTATTGTTGTTGTTGTTGCGTATGCAAATAATGAAGAGATTTATATAATAGTTAACGTTGCTGCAGTGTGCATTCAGTGTTCGGCGTATTTTAATTAATATCAGTATTCCTAATTTTAGCTGTTATAAAGTGGTTTTGTTGATGTGAAAGTGGTACGGACGAAGGTTTAATTAACGCTTTTCTTTTATTTTAATTTTAAGGATCGGATGGAGAGGAGCCCCCGTATGACTATCAGGAGGATTGGGGACCCAGATTTAAACGTTTAGCCGAAATTTATGGACCCAACCCAGACGAAGAAGAGGACAGCGACTACGAGTTCCAAATACCTAAGAAGCCCCCCAAGAAGGGTAGCGCAACTCCCTCGAAACCGACTCAAATGACGCCTTCTTCGGGCGCTTCTTCCGTAGGATCCCTGAACACGCAGAACTCGGCGGAAGGAAGTGAGCCTTCGACGGTGCCTTACACGCGCCTGGGTCAACAGAGGTCCCCGGAGGAGGAAAATGAACTTCCTCCGGCTGTCGTGAGAGGAGAGTACCACGAGGCAGTGAACCCTTTGGCTGAGAGTAAGGAGTCTTGGTGCTAACGGAGATCGTACATTAAGTTAGTTCTAATTAAAGTGCCACAGTCTATAAACTTATTTAAAGAGGCGAAGAGTTTTTCTTTAACTCCAATTAACTGTATAATGGGATTTGTATTAGGACTTTCTTTCACGTTTAACTGTCCGTGACAATATTTTTGTTTGTCTAAAATCTCCAAGCATGAACTATGTGATGAGAATTCTGATTGTGGAAACAACACTTAGCAAATCAAAGATAGGCTTAAAAAACTAAAGAGAAGTCCATATATATATATATATATATATATATATAGATAATATATATATATATATATAAATGACAAAGTCTGTAATTAAGAAACCAACCAAGATATCCTTCTGTTAATAAAGTGTTTATTTTTGAACGATCTCATAACATCATAATAATTTTTTTTTTTTTTTAACTGCCCTCTTCTTTATAGAGGAGAATTTTGGGTCCAACTTTCACTTTGAAAGAAATCCAAAAAGAGTCTTCTTAAGAGTTGTACCCGATGCCTTTACCCTCATTTCATTCCTGCAAGCAAATTGTGATTTTTCATTAGTTCATCTGCTCAGTATAAGTCAGTATTTTTATTGTAATTTATTGTAAAATAAATTTAAATTTATATTCCTAGTCATTCCATTGAGTTCCAAAGATAAAAAAAATAAAGAGTACAGTAACTGAACTGCGTATAAATAACTGTAATAAAATTTAGGTGCAAATTAGTAGGTCTATCGTAAGACTAAAATTACTTAAGTTGTACAGTAAGTCCGAACTTCCAATTTATAACCTTTATATTGGGCTTTTCTCCATTTTTATATAAATGCATTTGTATGAAAAATTAGAAACTCTTACGATTCGATGTATAAGGCTCCTTCATCATCCATTGTACAATATCCGAGAAATTGTTACGACATATATTGCAATATGTCAGTTCTTATGTTTAGAAATTTGACACCCTCCTAAAAAAAGAAATTCTCCAGTTATTCACTCAAATTCAAATTTGAAATTTAATATCAAACATAGTACAAACTCGCCGCAAACATAAATAGTTTAAAAGTGTTACGTTCGGCCTAATTTGGACAATATTATTATTATTATAACAAATACATTGTGTACAATGTAAATTAAATGCTCGTTACCATCTTACTGTTTCGTGCTCATGGTAAAATATAAAAACTGGAATCGTTTGAAAAGCCAAATGTGATTGGTTATTATCAACCAATCACGCTTCGTCTCATTTCTCGTAATTTGTGTTTTCGCATAAATAATTTTGAGAATTATATTAAACTCTGTAATTTAATGAAACCTAGAGCTTATATATATATATAATATATATATATATATATATATATATATATATATATATATATAATAATATATATAAATATATATATATATATATTATATATTAACAGATTAGCAGTACAAACATGTGAGGCACAATAATCTGTTGCTTGTCTAAGCATCTTCATTTTTAGCGTTGGACATGTTTCATTAAAAATATTTTATTCTATAACGCACGCCTTAATCAAGTCCCTAACGATGATAGAACAAAAGTAGCGAGCAACTTTCTCTTTCATCAAATCTCATAAGTTGAATGCTGAGTATTTGTTCGAAAACAACAAAAGTATATATATATATAATATATATATATATATATATATTGTTATCAAAGCTCTACGCTTCAATAAATTTCGAAGCGTAATACAGTGTAACTCAACAACTTCATATGCGTGAACATACAATTACGAAGAATGAGGCGAGACGCGATCATAAAACGAAGGTGGTAATAAGCATTTAATCAATTCTGTACATTTATTTTTAACGGAACACTTTTGCTTATTTGTTTAATAATAAATTCAAACACAACAAGAACGTGCTCATGAGAATTTAGGGGATTTTTAAATTTTAGTACAAGCAAATTCTTGGGTAATTATATACAGATGGTGAAAGATGTCGATATAATAACTAGGTATATATATATATATATATATATATATATATATATTATATATACCAGTTCATATATATATATATATATATATACCAGTTCATATATATATATATATATATATATATATATATATATATATATATGTGTGTGTGTGTGTAATATCTGTGTCTTTTCGTCTTTCGTTTTCTATATAAGAATATGTGGTATAACTAACCCAAACTAAACACATTAAAAAAATATATATATTTTAGGTTTAAAATGTATACTCTGATTTATTAATTAATAATTAAAAAATATATAGTTTCGAAAATATATGTAAATTGTAAAAAAACAAAAACAAAAAAACTACTCCGCTCATTGATAGAGCTTTCTTCAAAGTTATATTTTTAGTTTAACATGTATCTACTTAAGTACGATGCTCATGCAATAAACTCTAATTTTCGTTCAATATTTTTTGTATTATTAATCTGCCATTCTATAATATACACCAATACACTTTCAAGAGCTAAAAATACAGTCAAATTTACTTCAGCTCTTGATCTACATTTAGGAAGCCATACTTCGAGATTTCTCTAAGATACATCCCTCTATTTTGCATTTAAGTTTTTTAACGTTCCGTTGTGATTCAAAATACCCACTCACATACCCGAAATTTTTTTTTTCGGGGGGAGTGGGGTGTTACCTTCACTTATGCTGTAAACCATTATAAGAACTGCGATTGAAATATTTCATATATTTGTATACCGTAACTTAGCTGTAATAAAAAAAAAGGATTTTTTTATGTAATACGAAAAAAATAACCGATAGATAACGATAATTAATCATTCTTCTAAAAGGCCAAATCCTTTTAATGTTAGATATAAAAATTCTATTAAGATAATATCAGATTCGGAATTAGAAAATGCCACTTCATATTTTAAGTTACCCTACTACGATGTGTTAATAATAAGTTAATAATACCCAGGGTTGAATTAAGAACCATTTCCCCATTAATTAAATGAAATACCAAAGGTCTTTTGATCATATTAAATAAGTATTTGTAAATGAATACAAATAAATATTATTACTTATTGTAAAATATCATTTATGACTCATTTATTTCATTATTATTAACTTTATAAGTAATTAAAAGATACTGCCATTTAACAAGCTGTTAGATAATAATACTGATTCAATAAAGATTTAATGAATAATATACAGGGTGGCGCAAAAGTCGCGCATCATAGGAATTTTCACTGTTGACTATATATTATTATTTTTTCTTTTAGGTAGGGGGTGGGGGCGAAATTAGCAATAGACGAGAGGGTGAGCTTGGTTTTAATGTATGGAATACCAGGTACTACAAAAATCGATGAATCGGTACAGAATTAAAATTCTGTACCGATTCATCGATTTGTTGTACCTGCTATTCTATGCATTAAAACCAAGCTCACTTTCTTGTCTCTTGTTAATTTCGCAGCCATCCCCTACCTAAAAAAAAAAATAATATAATCAACAGTGAAAATTCCTATGATGCGCGACTTCCTATGATGCGCGACTTTTGCGCCACCCTATATAAAGAGGGTGACTCAAAAGTCCTGCGCTCAAAAATAACTTTACAGTAAATACTTTTGAGGCAGAACTTTTGACTCACACTGTGTTTATATATATATATATATATATATATATATATATTAATTTTTACTTTTGTACATATCATATTATACTTTCGATTTTTAAAAATTAAATTTTAAGAAATTTTTTAAGTTAAAATGTTTTTCATGATTTTGAATTATTTATCCAGGTTGTATTTACTGTTTGTATGTATATGTCTGAGCTCCGCACCAATTTTCTTTCTTTTTTTTTTTTTTTTGCTTTATCGTCATTTGGTTTTGTTTGTTTGCTGATTACTATAATTATATTTAACATCCCATTGACAGTCGACATTAATCAAAATTAGAAAAGGTCTCTTGTATATATCCCTAAATAACATATTTTTATTATTATTATCATTATTATTATTATTATTGTTATTATTATTATTATTATTATTATTATTTTGGCTTCAGGGATATTTACTTCTCTGAAAAAGAAGTAAGTAATTGTAAATTTGAACTGTTTTGTAATAAAGACATTGCATTTAATAGACAACTTTGTTTTATTCATTGGCCTTCAGGAAAAATTAAAACAATTGTAATGTTTGGGATTATTTGACTACTTCCTTCGTAACGGCGAAGATCACGTGTGACGGAGGGGACCTACAGGTTTACGTGGTATGCGAACCATCTTCTACGTACGGGTTGGTACTTCGTTTGAATTCTGAACACGAAGGACGGTCCGAGCATTAAGCGAACCCAACTTCGATTAACCTCGTTGATCTAACGGAAAGCGGTGTTGGCGATGTAACCACGACGACGTAAGTCCCTTCGGGAGGAGTAAATGAAGAAGGGACTCAAAAAGCCGTTTACGAGTTTATCGTTCATCCTTCATCATTTAGGATTGTTTACGGCGTCATTTTACCTTTATTTTTCACATTAGATATTTCCTCTCTTCCTTTTCTGTCAATTTCTCCGCTAGTTGGGGTCTTTCACCTAACCCGAGGAGCAGCCAGGAAGGCTACGTCTTCCGGTGAAGCTTTAGACTGAAACTCATTCTACGCTAGTCCTCTTTCTTTCCATACATACATTACATATTATTATTAGTTTTTAAATAAATCTATATATCCAAACTTCGAATGGGAAAAGCTTATTCATTTATATATAACGTACCCTAACACTCAAATTTAAACAAACCTAAAATTAAAAAAAAAATCTACGGCAATATTTAACAAATTTTAAAAAAATGGAAATGAAAAAGAACTAAAAGTAAAAATAATACTCAATTAACTTTCTGGAAGAGTTCTGCAGCTTTTTTACATTTTTTCAGACTTGAGCGAAAATTCCCGGAGGAAACAAATCTAAGGACTTCTCTCTCCTATTTACAAATAATGGCCGGAAGCATCAAACACTTTTAATCGGCTTTAAAATTGTGAAGAGGAAATCTAATTAATGAAATAGTATATATATATATATATATATATATATATAAAACGTCGACTTTTGTAGTCGCGGTACCGTAAACGGTCCCCAAATTTTTTCTGGCACCCCACCAACTTGGAAGTAAACCAGTATATATGAGAAGAAAGTAACAAAGTGACTAAAAACGAGATACTGTGTAATTTTTCTTTAACGTTTGTTGAAATATTATTATGGCTCGTTAAACTCCATCTCCCCGTGGCACCCTTGTAACCCTTGTCAACGAAACGCCGCATAGCGAAGTGGGAGTTTTTTTTTTCCATCGAGTGCATTCTAAGTTGATTAGATGTCGTTAGCCTCGATTTTTCATCTTAAAGTGTGATTATTGCATTGTTGCCTTATAGAAGCGAAACAGTATAGTGGAATAAAGTCAAACACTTTTAAGACTGGAGCCAATTTTAGCGGTATATATATATATATATATATATATATATATATATATATATATATATATATATATAAACAACAAAGAGGAAAGAGAAGCAGGTTCGAGAGACAAACGAGGTCATTGTTCCGAAAGAGAAAAAGAGTGACTGCAAAATTAAGTAACTGTAAAGATAACAACATCAGAAAAATATTAAATGATAAACTGTAGAGTATCGATTGCGTCATACAGGAACTAATTGAGAAGCATACAGAAAAAGAAGAAGACGCTATAGAAGCGATAAAGGCTAACTCAAAATACTTCCATAATTTTGCAAAAAGGAAGTCGAAAAATCACACGACTATTGGACCCTTGAAAAACGAAGACAGTGCTTCTTTATCTGATGATCTAACAGAAGTAGCTGAGTAGTATAGCCGAAAAAGGTTAGAGTGCAGGAATGTTGCAAGTGATTACGTGATGTTGCAAAGGGGGGTGGGGTTGTTGAAAAAAAAGAAAAAAGAAAAAAAAAGGAGAAAAAAGAAAAAAAAAGAGTACTGGCCTTTGTTGCCGTTTGCAAGGGGCATGCAACTTGGAGGCGGAGTTCTCCCCCAGGCTATTCCCCCCAAAGGGCCAGAAAGGAGAGAAAGGAGGAGAGGTGTTCACCTGGCAGGAGCCAAGTGCATATTAAGACTTCAGCCGAGTAGGCGTTGTTTTATAGGCTCCTAATCAGCCAGTTGGCTGAGCCAAGGGGGGGGAGGGGTACACCTGAAGGAGAGAGAGAGAGAGTAGTTGCCTTTGATTGCAAGGCATGCAACTTGGAGGCGGAGTTCTCCCCCAAGTTATTTTCGTTTACTTAACCTAAGAGGCCTCTAAGGGGTTATCCCAAAGGGCCAGAAAGAGAAGGACCATAGGTCCTTGCTCGGCTGGGAGCCGAGCTTGAATGCCTCCGTCAGTCGTCTCTCGGTCTTTTATAAACCTCTATTCTGGCTGAGTTGCCAGATAGCGCCATGTATTCAGTTGCCAGATAGCGCCATGTATTCCAGATAGCAAAAACCATATATTAATCATCCATTTAAATAGTGTACCACAATATATATTTATATGACGGTAGATGAATCCAATTAAATTCTGTTTATTAAATAAATAATTTTTACACACCAATTCTTATTATTATCATTATTATTATTTCTACAATGAAAATATTTTATATTTACGCGTGAGAGATCTTCCTTCCAGACCGCTCTTGATATGGATATATATATATATATATATAATAAACGAATAAACAACTCGTGCACACACACACACACACACACACGAGGAAAGGCAGAAACTAGGTCATTTCGAATCGTCCCCCTAGAGACCTTTTCCTGACTGAGAGTCAACCTTTCTTCGTCTACTTGAACAAAAACCACCTTTCACAACAATTCTTATTATTATCATTATTATTATTATTATTTCTACAATGAAAATATTTTATATTTACGCGTAATTTGTAAGGTGTCATATTCTTATAACTACATCTTAACTGCTTAAATCTTTGATTTTTAATATTTAGTGTTAGAAATGAAAATTTAGCACAATTCATACTAGACCTCGATTGCTCACTATTTCATCGAGATAATTAAAGCTCAGGACCTGCATTGTCTATAAGATCTGCGGGAAACTCTGAGTAAATGGAAATATTATTTTCTCGAGAACTATGGGTGACAGAAAAATTCTGAAACCATATTTGGAATCAGTATCAAAAGTTCTATAAGAAACACCAAATAATTTTCAAGAGTCCCCTAGTGTAATTTCTCGCCGAATTGGAAAGGTTTTCACTCCGCCTTAGACCCACAGTTTAACGTGGATTCAGAAATACATCTCGTCGATTGCTCACTATTTCATCGAGATAATTAAAGCTCAGGACCTGCATTGTCTATAAGATCTGCGGGAAACTCTGAGTAAAGCCAGTAGTATGACCGAAAAGCATGTTAATGCATCATTTGAACCGAGTCAGTAGTATGATCGAAAAGCATGCATGATTTTCTCTTTAACGAATTGGAAAGGTTCTCACTCCGCCTTAGACCCACAGTTTAACGTGGATTCAATACATCTCGTCGATTGCTCACTATTTCATCGAGATAATTAAAGCTCAGGACCTGCATTGTCTATAAGATCTGCGGGAAACTCTGAGTAAAGCCAGTAGTATGACCGAAAAGCATGTTAATGCATCATTTGAACCGAGTGAGTAGTATGACCGAAAAGCATGCATGATTTTCTCTTTAACGAATTGGAAAGGTTCTCACTCCGGCTTAGACCCACAGTTTAACGTGAAAACCGAACGCTCTTTTAAAAATATAATTAGGATATATTTCTTTATTATAAAGTCCTCTCGATTACATTAGTGACTAATGATCCGGGAATAGTGGAGGAAAAATATTGACATGGTAAAGACAGCAAGGAGTAATACGAGCATTAAATCTATTGGAGAAAATATAAAGATGCCATTACTCGTCCGGACCCGTTATAGCGGATTGGTACACATCATAGCTCCACCCAGCTACATCGGCAGCCAATCACTACGAACATCTGGTCTTTTGGGGCGGAGCTTGGCGATTGTGCATATAAAAGGGGATATTTTTCAGTTGGGAGTAACAGTAGCTATTTTCGTCAGTGAATAATCATTCCCTCCACCATGGACCTGTACGTCTCCCCAGATTTGTATGAAGAAAGTGATACTGCAGCATTAACGGCAATTAGTCTTTTCAATGCGATTGACCGTGATGAATTATTTCCAACGCAAACCGTTGAAGATATTTGCAGTGACGCTCCTTACAATCCGACGCAAGGGACTACCATAGAAATGTAAGTGTCTATAATTCGATTTTATATATATGGAGAGTTGTAGTATCTCGTCAAATAGATACTCGCAAAAAAATTTTTTATGGCAATCAATGTTATTTGGTTTTACTTCTTACCCATTATGCTAAAATCGAAATTTTTTATGGCAATCAATGTTATTCCTCTTAAATGAACCAAAGATATCTTCACATAATGGGGCTCTGTCTGTATACTCTGTATATGTTTTAAAAGAATGAACATTATTCCTTTAAGGTCCGATGAGGATTTGACACGTGTTATACAATCTTTTGAAGAATCTCGTGTCATGAACACGGAGGATATACTGATCAGTCAGCAATGTCACACATCCTCCACCATGGACCTGTACGTCTCCCCGGAATTGTATGAAGAAAGTGACACTGCAGCATTAACCGGCAATTAGTCTTTTTAACGCGATTGACCGTGATGAATTATTTCCAACGCAAACCGTTGAAGATATTTGCAGTGACGCTCCTTACAATCCGACGCAAGGGACTACTAGAAATGTAAGTGTCTATAATTCGATTTTATATATATGGAGAGTTGTAGTATCTCGTCAAATAGATACTCAAAATTTTTTTATGGCAATCAATGTTATTTGGTTTTACTTCTTACCCATTATGCTAAAATCGAAATTTTTTATGGCAATCAATGTTATTCCTCTTAAATGAACCAAAGATATCTTCACATAATGGGGATCTGTCTGTATACTCTGTATATGTTTTAAAAAAGAATGAACATTATTCCTTTAAGGTCCGATGAGGATTTGACACGTGTTATACAATCTTTTGAAGAATCTCGTGTCATGAATACGGAGGATATACTGATCAGTCAGCAATGTCACACCGAAATAATGTAAGTGTTTTTCGATCTTTTTGGGGTAAGAAGACACAATATATTTTCATAAATTTATTAAATGAAAGAAATCAGTACAATAACCAACTACAGAATATACGTTACAAATATACGAACAAAAACATTATACTAACAACGAGTACGTACAATTGGAAAACGGATTTTTATCTGTCTGCATACCATTTCATCGTTTCGGCGAGTGTGACACGGGTCAAATAAATTTAAAAATTTATAAATTCTTTATCACATGACATATGCGTGAGAAATGAGACGCAGTACATTCCGCAAACATTACTAAAATATCCTTGTATACGAAATGGGTTCCATACAACTTCGGGAATATGTAACTGAGCGAAAAATTTTACAATAATAGGGTCACTCCAGGGTTGAGTACCGAGTGAATCAAAATAGTACAGGCGCTGTCTATTTTTAAAATAGACAGCGATCCAGTGAATCCCTTCATTACCGATGACATCTGTGTTCACAATAAGACTACCGCATTCTCGCGTACTTGGCAAACTCAATGTTTCATTCTTCGCAAACACTCCGATAAATTTGGAACGTGTGACTCGTTCCATTACTTTCTGAAATGTATTAGCAACCATTTTAAAAGTCAGTGATAACGCTCCTTAATCTATCTACTTCTATTAGGGCTTGCGATTCGAGATATACTAGTACACTAATAGGAGCGTCTATAGGCTTGGCGAATTCCAGCCGCACTGAGATGTTTCCGCTCTGCTGTGGGGTTAAATGGGTATTTACGCTAGCAGATAAGTCAGGTGTAATGTCAAACGGATAAAGGTTAAATTGATCAATGAATTCTTCTTGCGTTACACCATTACCAAGCTCATCACAGTCACCTGCAATATGGGTCAGATTACTATAGGCTCTGGCACAAAGAGGTAACACAGCGTCTGATGAATAGTCCGTACCCATTGTTCCACCCAAAGCAGTACCATTAACGTATAGAGTTATATTTTTAAGTCCGAAATTCTCGAATTTAAAGGCACTCTTTTTATATTTTCCATTCACCGAAGCATGGTCCTGCATGCCGATTAATATCCTTTTAGGAAGATTTCCCAGGGCAATGTTTTCTATCTGCTTCGATGCCAACCCTGCAGGAACCGTATATAGTTTGATTGCACTCTGTTAATAGGATATTTCACTGTAGCGTTTAGTAATTTTTCTCAATTTCTAGTTGTTTTGGTGAACTTAATTTCACTCGCCGTACGCGGAGGTATGTGTCCATAATGTGAACCACAACGGGCTTTGCACCCTCCTCTTGATCAGCAGCCAGATTTAAGCAGATCTCAGGACTCGTGCGGGTGAGCTTTATTTTCATATCCACCCCGTTGACAAGCAACTTCTCCTGGAAAGTGAAATCTGTGTGCAACCGTCCAAAACACTCGTATATTTTCTTTTTAGAATTTTTAAATTTCCTTTATACTATTTTCATCTTTAGTTTGATAATATCCCTCGGCACTTAAAAAGGTAGCCTTCGCTTCTTTGGAAAAGTTGAGGACATTTTCCAGATAGGCTCGTAGATGATAGTACCCCGTGCCTGCCGATATGTTGGTCTGATTTAAATATACGTCACACTGGTTGAATATGGAGTGCAGAAAGTTTGTTTCAGGGTATACAGCATATTTGTCATCGCAGACCGTTCCATCAGAATGGGCTATACGTAGCTTAGCGTACATGTGCACACAGCTTGGATCAAAAAAGTAAGGGCCTGAGCTGGGTATCACGAATTCTATAGGTGCACTCGGGGAACTAATTGTGTTTAAAGGGTTAATTGTAATAAAGTCACTGTGCTCAATAGAAACTTGGGTTGGAGGCAGCTCAAAAGGGACAGCTCCGATTTACAGCATTGTGAACTACATGGGTGGATGAAGCGTGCCATGGCGAAATAGTGACTCCTCTCTCGACAAGTGGTAAACAAACTATGATTCATGAGATCAATGTCCTTAGCTTATATCAGTCAAAAAAGTGGTCAACCATAGGTTTCATTCGCTTACAGCACTTCTTTTTTGATAGCCTTTTACGTTTAATACCACGTGACCCCTTCTTCTTCCGGGGAGCCCTCTTCTTCTTCCGCCACCACGCATTTTTCTCTTTGCATCTTTGATGATTTCGTCCCGTGTACACTTTAAATGTTTTTTTTAGAGCTTCTTTAGGTTTAGCCCCGGCCAATATGTCTTCTGCAGTGTTAAGGCCTGATTGTAGCGCTTTCCTTCCAAGGTATCGAAAAAATGGATCCAAGTCCACTACGACGCTGGTATCTCACCCCTCGATGGACGGTGAAAGGCTTTCTATCCATTATAACTCAGTGCGTCGAAAGTGTAGCTTCACTGTTAAGCTCCCGTTACCGAATGGGAAGTTTTCACCCTCAATCGTTCTTATATATATTGAGATATTGGTTATTAAATTAGTTGCGACATTCACATAATGTGGTCTGTCATATGTAATACTCAAACTCCTTCTTCTATGGTTGGGGATGTGAGCAACGCGCAGCAGGCGTGCCTGGGTATCCCCAACAAACTGGTGCTCCACTATATTACTGTAAATATAGCGCATGTCTGGGGACCTTTCAGCCAATTTCACCATCTTCAATTGATACATTAATCTGGACAAGTCATGCTGTGTCTCGTGAAATGTGTCTCTTTGGAAGGCTGCGCTATATCGGCCATTGGTTAGAATTTGAACTTTCTATGTCTTTAATACGTCTGTTAGTCTTTGATTTTAGGATTAGTGTATGTGCAGGGTTGTTTACGATTTCATACTAAATCATTCGTAAGGTTTGAGTTTCTTAAACTTACGTTTAAGCCTCTCACAACATCCTCGGCCGAACCATATTGACCCGGTCCTAGTCTTACTTCTGTACTGTAATACCGTGCAACCTTAGTCCGAGCGATACGCATAGTTTCATCCATAGCTACCCCAGCTTTTTCACACTCGTCAATGTCTCTAAGAATCGTAAAAACGGTTTCTTTATGTTCAATATTTAAAAAGACGGTGTCCAGCTGAATTTCGCATATCCCCACCTCATACGAATCACGACCCAATTCAATGTGCCCGTGGAGTTCTGTTACAAAGTTGGCTAGTGTGTTGTTAGGGTGTACAGACAGGGACGAGGAGGACGGGAGTGTGACGTAGAAATGGTTAGGAGCCATGTTGCATACTATTTAAGCTTCATTATTGCATCAGCTTTTATATAGGTGTTGAAGCTTTCTGGGTACCCTAGCCATTTCACCAGGTACATTTTTCTCTTTCCTGAACCTTTGCTTCCTAAAATTTTCTCAATTTTAAACACATTTTTTCTAAATTAAACGCAACTTTCTGCAATTCCTCGCGGTAAAAGCCTCCTGAGATTTCTTCCCCATTCAAATCTTCAATGTAATACATCATTATCTCACCTTTAGGTCTCATAGCCCTAACTTTAAAAATCTCGCGTGTCCATCCTTGCTCAAAACCCTTTGCGAATTTATTCCCCGAACGCGACAGCCTTACATAATCATTGATTTTGAAGCGCGCAGAGTGTGGTGGTGGTGGTGATCCATCTCTTCTCGGGAGCGTACCTCTTTCTAAAACTTCGTTAGGTGTTGTCCCAATCGTGCGATGGTGTGAGCGGTTGTAGGATGATGCCAATGATTCCAGAATGTCTAGAAATCTGTATGTGTTTTTATGTGTAAAATAACGGTGCATGCGTTCCTTTATGGTGCGCTGAACTCTTTCAGCTAAAGAAGCCTTATGTATAGAATTGGTTGTGTAATAGCTGATATTAAACTCTGTCAACATGTTCTGAAAAGCACGGCCTATAAATTCCTTCCCCATATCCGTACAAAAATAGCCAGGAACCCTGTTTTCTTTTAACATTAGCGTTTTGGTGGCTTTAGCAACTGTTTCAGGTGATTTATTTTTCAGAGGAACTAGCCACAGATATCTAGAGAATACGTCTATTATGAATAGAATGTAGCGGTAACCATCGTTATACACAGAATATCTTTGCATGTCTGTTAAATCTGCTTGCCAAATAGAATCAATCGAGGAAGCCGTTGTCTTGGCTGTTTTAAACCTTTTTCTCACAGGCTTATGAAGCGTATAAGCGTCCTGCTCCCTCAAAAATCTTTCAACATCTTTTTTTCCTACTCCGTAAACACTTCTGTACAGTCTATCTACGCCGCCGTAAGAGGATGGGTAGAAATGTCATAATAGCGTTTAGTTAATACGTTAGCCATTTGCGTATTTTAGAGGCACGTGGGTAGGGTTGGTTTAACCTCTTCTTGCTCCTCTTCAAAGGTGTTACCGCCGGGGGTGACGGCGCCTTCAATTGTGTCACATGCGTTGCATGTTCCAAGTCTTTTAACCTGTTCAGATTTCCTATCAACGTTTTAGGGACATTTATTTGTTGTAGTCTTGCTTTAATATGCTTCCATCCTGATGGTGATGGCCTATCCCACTTTCTCACCAGATCATGGACAATGTCTACGATATTCGATCCCTGTACCTTTGATCCTTCCACAATGATCTCGCCTGTATCGGTCCATTGTATGGCGGATCCTCATTCAATAGATTATAAAGACTTAAGCCTTTACTCCTCAATGTATGTGGGAGGGTGCTTTTTAATACATGTTCGATATGTTGTGTGGCTAATCTTTTTGGTTGGTCAGCTGTATCGTCGGGCTCAGATCCTATGTCGCCATGTCCATCGTCCCCCGTGCTGTGCCTAATAACCACAGGAATCTCTGTAGGGCTCTTATAATTTTCGTACTCGTGAAGAAATTTCTGCAGAGCTTCTTGGTATAAGATTCTTTTCTCATCAGGTGTTTTTTCACTGTTTAATAGGGCTAGCAATTCGCTTTCCATTCTTTTAAGTCTGCTTTTACGGGGATCTAGATCCGTGTCTGGATTCCTTTGCAGTGAAGCGTACACCTCGTGGGGAATCACTACCACTTTCTTCATTATATTAATCTAGTCAGTAAAGGACCCAAAACTGAAAATAAGATGGGGAGAAATGACCCTCCTGTTTGTACAATAATTCGTTTTTTCTTCGCTACAGTTTGACTTTTACGAGCGAGTGCACGTATTATGTTCTTGTAGCGGCGTAGGCGAGCCTTCTGATGGGTTTTCATTGATACATTGCAATTTATAACGTTAAGACAGATTTCACAGATGCATTTTAAAAAGTCGGCGTCGATATTTTTAATAAACATCTGCTGCATTGCCCGGGGCAGTCGATGATAGATTTTTATTAATTCACGGTATTTCTTTAGTCTCTTTGTCATTCTGGAATATACACCGTTTCAGGCTCGTTTGGAAATATATTCGTTCGCAGAAGCACTCTAAACGTGTTTCGCGGATGAAGGTCGCAAAGCAAATATCCGTAACGCGTGCTTGTAGCTTCTTTATAAACTTCCAAAAACTCCTTACGCTGATTCGGGAACATTTGATTGGCTAATACCCCAATTTGTGATACATCTCTACGTTGCGCGAATAAGACTAGATATTGCGTATTTAACGACACATCGCGCATGTATCTATTTTTGAAAAATAGATTCTGATTGATGAAGAACACGCTTATGTTAAGATGGTGGGAGAATACTGTAAATGTCTCGGCAAACGTTTTATCCATCTCCAACATGAGATCGTCAATTACAATGATTGTATGTTCATTTCCCTTTAACGAATTAACGTCATATACGCCTTTGTGGAACAAAATATCATCTTGGTACTCGTTGAACACTGATTGATACGTCGAATAGCACCATATAACTTTAGCACAAATTTCGAGAACATCTCTCCCTTTTCTTTAATGATTTTAAGCATAAACACAGTTTTACCACATCCTGTAGGTCCAGATATAATACATGTGGATGGGCTCGTGAATCTGAATTTTTCTACAGAGTCCATTTCTAACACGTCACACTCCTAAGTGGGTCATTTACAAAATATTACAAATTTTGAGTGCTGTTCCTTATATTTCTTCTTCTCCCACAGAACCGTGAATGACGATGAGGTAGAGCACCCATCATTGACATTACGGATGACCTCGACGACAGTGTAGTTGTGATCTCCTCCTGCCAACGAACCCTCACCAGCGATACCGGTAGCACGTCCAAAGCGGAGGTATGAGAACCCCACGTCAGGTATAAAGCGACCGAAATACGCGCCTGTTGCAGCGGTAATAGATCCCCAACCCTCAACCTCTTACGCAACAACCCCCCAGCAGCACCTCCCGCTAATATATCCCCTTATTCATCCGCCGCCCCCCGTTCTGTTAAGTCTACAATAATAGATCCCCAACCCAACCTCCTACGCAACAGACCCCCCAGCAGCACCTTCCGCTAATATATCCCCTAATTCATCCGCCGCCCCCCGTTCTGTTGAGGATGTATAACGCTGAATTGGTGCGATCCGCAGCCCCCACCCCAGCCTTGACTAGAAATCGGTATAGAGTCAGGGTCGACCCTAGAGTCATGTATAGCAATGGAATTGAGCGCGGGTACGCCGGGTTGTACAGCGTATTATAGAGTTTGCTCTTCAGAATCGTGACGAGCGTGAAGTCAGGACGAGTCTGTCCTTTGGATTCGGGTCAGATGACGGTGATGTAGACGATTATTGGGTGATAGTGCCATTTAGACGTTTGGCGGCTGAAGATGTAGAATATATATTAGGCGTATAATGCAAGCCGCCCAAAGTAGTATAGCCTTCAATATGGACAACTTCACGGTAAATATTGACCATGTATTCCGTGTTGCGGGTCATAGTGCCATACCGTATACTCTTAACTTCAATTCTCCGACTATTTACCGAAAGCATATAAACGTCGATCGTGGTTGCGGCTTTATAGCAGTACTCTTAGCACGTATGTTTACTGTACAAAATACACAACTCAAAAATTTGGTTGCCTACAGTCGTGGAGCGTGCCCGTAAACTAGCTGTAGACTGTGAACTTGAATTTGACTGTAATATGGGTCCTGAAGAGCTGAGAAGGGTAGAACAGGAAATGAATGTCCGCATAGTTGTATTTGGGTGGATGATCGTCGTAGGACTGTGTATGTTTTTAAAAGCTGTGTGAGAGATCGTACAAGACCCCTACTTATTTTAGGATTGTCAGGGACAACGTATCTCCCCATCCGTAATATAAGGTGGCTTTACGCGAGTTATGACAAAAGTCGAAAATATGGGAGACATCATGATTTGTGTAAGGGGTGCCTCGAGTTTGCGGATGATATGTGAGACATTGTAAAGAATGTCACATGGTATGTGAGCAGTGTAAAAGCACCAAATGTGAAAGCCGTGTAGTTGAAGCTGAGAAGAGAGACTGTGATGTGTGTAGACGCACATTTTTCAATAATAGCTGTTTTGATTTCCATAAATCAATTGGCACGTGCAGGAAAATGAGAATCTGTGAATGTGGTATGTTTCACACAATGGATAATTGGGGAAATTTAAGCACAAGTGTGACGTAATTCACTGTCCTACATGCCAGGAGGAATATAAGGCGGATGGAGTAAAGCATGTATGTTATATGAAAGATGCTAAGCCTAAAAATAACCCTTGTATAACTGTGTCTACGATATAGAAACATATACGAACGCTGAAACCAAAGAGTAATTCCACATTTACTTGTGAGCCAGACCATCTGTGATGAGTGTATGGGTATCGAATGTGACGAGTGCCCCAAATGCGGTAAACGGACAAACGTTTTTAAAACGAATGTCCGCGATAGTCCTGTGAAACTATTTGTGTCCTATATTGTCAAGTTAGCCGACAAGTTCAAAAAATGACTGTGTATATTCTCGCCCATAACGGGGCAAAGTTTGACACGCAGTTCCTTTATAAGGAGTTGCTTGAACACGAATCCTCTGAGATATTTACAGGTGATCCATTGAAAAGAGGCAACAAATTAATACAGATGCAAATAAGAGGCAATGTACAATTTAAAGACACTTTATTATTCACACCTTGTAAATTAGCAAAGCTACCCAAGGTGATGGGAGTAGCAGCTGAAGTTTCCAAAGGATACTTCCCTTACACTTTCCTCACCAGCGAGACTTTAAACTACGTAGGCCCACCACCACCCAAACATTATTTTGACTGTATGGATGAACGTGAAGACTTTGATCGATACTACACAGTTTTAATGAAAGTAACCCTTATAATATAGCTGATGAATGTGAGCGTTATTGCGTGAATGATGTGCGCGTGCTTAGAGTATGTTTCCAGGCCTTTAGAAGGATGTACATAGCCCGTTTCAAATGCGATCCGCTGCAAGTCGCAACCACCATCGCATCATTATGTTTTACGGTGTTCAAGAATAACTTCATGCCTAAAGACACCTTAGCCATTATTCACCGAAACAACCCCCGCAGTTACGGACACAAGGCTTTTACTGGCTCATACACCTACAGCAACAGACAGGTGTATACATAAAGCACGCCCGCAACACGGGTGAAGTACCCATTAAGATTAATGGACGTGTTTTTTGGGTTGATGGGTTAAGTGAAAACCGTGTCACTGGTGTGAAGACTGTGTACTCTTTTAACGGTTGCTGGTGGCATGGATGCCCCCGTCCTGAGTGCGGAATCGCCGGAGATATCCACGGTAGATCTCCTGCCGACTGTCTTGCATCGACCCGCACCCGCGATCAACTTATAGGATCACAGTTCACTCACAAAGTCTTGTGGGAGCATGAATATGATGCACGGATGGAGACAGACGAGGTGTACCGTGAGGAAATAAACACGATCAAGCGCTCAATGGTGCTGGATCCTCTCAAATGTGGTGATAGCTTGTTTGGAGGACGTACAAATCCATTCAGACTATACTTTCCACCTACGGAGGGTGTGAAGCTCCATTACTACAATTTCTGTTCTTTGTACCCACACGTGACGAAGAACAATCCGTACCCCGTGGGCGCTCCTGAGAAACTGGTGGGACCTAACCTGCCATCCATCAATGAATTTTCAAGAAATTTGAATGATCGTTACTTTGGGCTCTCTTTCGTAGACGTACTCCCCCCACGCAATATATGGATGCCAATCTTACCTGTCGTTATCGACGACAAGCTCATGTTTCCCCTGTGCGTGAAGTGCGCGGAAGAGGATAACGGCGATTGTAACCATATACCCCACCAGCGTAAGATCAGAGGCGTATATACAAGTCCTGAGCTGGCCCTAGCCGTACGCCATGGTTATAGAATACTGAAGATACATGAGGTGTGGAGGTTTCAGAAGCTACCCAACCTTTTCACACCATATATAAACGCCTTTTTGAAGGATAAGGTTGAGGCATCAGGGTATCCGCGAGGAGTTGATACCGAAGATGAAAAGTCTGCCTATATTCAACGTTACCGCGACCGCGAAGGTATACAATTGATCGTGCCCAAATTGTAAAGAATCCTGGCAAGCGCTTTAGTGCAAAGTTGTGTCTAAACAGTCTATGGGGAAAATTTGCGCAGAATACAGGCAAAGGGAACATTCATTTGGCACAAAGTTATAGTGATGTCTGGGATTATGCCAATGCTCCCGATAAAGAGGTCATGGAGATCGTGAATGTAGGTAATACTTACATAATAAAGTACAACAACACTGAATTGGCCACAGATACCTCAAGGGTTACAAACATACCTGTGGCCAGCTTCACAACAGCCTACGCCCGTATAAAACTTTGGGGTCTATTGCATTCTCTTGGGCGGAGAGTATTGTATGCCGATACAGATAGCGTGATATTCACAGAGAGGGAGGGTGAATACATGCCCACTATTGGGGAGTTCCTCGGCGAACTCACTGATGAGATCAAGGATGAGTATGGGGACAACGCATACGCCGACTCTTTTGTCTCAACAGGACCTAAAACTTATGGGGTACGGGTCAGGGTGGGGGAGGAAATGAAATATATCGTGAAGGCAAAGGGCATTACGCTCAACCATGCGAATCGGCGGGTTGTTAACTTTGAATCGTTGAAGGATCTAGTATGTTTGGACGATGATGAAGGCGAACAAACTCCCCAACTAATTGTAGGCACCCACAATTTTCGGGCGCAGAAGCTGGGGGCGTGAAGGAACTTAGGGGTACGAAGGTGTGCCGTAACACCTATAGGAAACGTTACCAGTTACCTGGTGCCTATGATACCGTACCCTTTGGATACCATAACGTATGATGCTTCTATTGTTAACTCACACGTATTTGTCTTGTATATAATCGTATCTATTGATTTATTAGACGTATTTGTAAATATATATATAACTTGAATATCTCGTTTATTAAATCGTATTTGTAAATATATATATATATAACTTGAATATCTCGTTTATTAAATAAATCATGTTTCAATTAGCGTTTCACTTTCTCCTTTGTGTGTGTGTGTGTGTGTGTGCGCGCGCAGGTGAAAGTTCTAAGCTCCGCCCACTGTAAGACCGTGAGTCATGCTACTATCTGGGAGTCCCTGCGTGGTCAGTCGACTGCAGTAAGCCCGAGAGATCAGACGTGTATTCAGAAGAAAAGATCAGACGTGTATTCAAACGGCTACCTTTAATATTGCTTGTACAACGTTTATGAAATGGTATTCAGCAAAGTGCCAGGATGTGGTGGATACCGAAAAACTTCCTATTCCTCCCTCCTATGTCTCTTTTAAAAACACATTGGATTGTGCGAAGTTCCAAGATGTACAAATACTCTACGGATGTTCTGGTGAGACCGTTGAAGGCTTTCGTTGCACAGATGATGTGCTGAAGTATGCTGCAGAGCTAAACTTTATAAAGTCTCACATATACCGTGAAGTAAAAGAAACAACGCGTGCAGAAGAGAAGCAGCAGGTATGGATAATGAGTCTTGCGGATGGGTGGTGTGACAAGCGGTATTACGTAATGCTACACCATGTCGATTACTCATACCCTACCACTGAAAATGTGAATCTCGTGATCATGGACAATCTTAAGTATTTTTATCACTATATTAATGTATATCATGATGAGGTTCGTAGTGAGGTTGTGGTTAGTTCCCTGCGTGAGTTTTTAACAGACTTTAGAGACGAGTATCGTTTGATGGGCAGAAAGGAAAAATATGAGCATATGTTCCTCTCAAATAGTGCGCCGGAGTGTGAAGATGTTTAGTAAAACATAAAATGTGCCTAGTTCTTACCCTGAGGTAAACTGTCTGGTGCGTAGGCTGGTAGTGATGAAATTAATTCTTGTACCGGAAAAACAAATATGTACAACAATTCGGTACGACTCGCGGATCATACCAACAAGCCCATTCACGTATCATCGAGTCAGCCGCCCGTCGAACCGTTCCTGCCCACCTGCGTGCCTCACACGGCTCATAGTTATCTCAGAGCTTGAGCCGAGTGGACGTGCGCTCCTCGAATACGATGGAACTTCCTTTGAGCAGCATTCTCAACGCCTCGTACGATGTGTCCGTGACGAAATCGTTGCGCATGTTCAGGCGTAAATCCGGTACCGTTAGCTATGTACTGGAAACGGAATGTAGACAAACAAACAAACGGGTTTATTTAAGTGTCGAGGAGATGAATAGAATCTTCGTGATAGTTGAGAAGTGGAGTGAAGATCGTTATAAAATACCTGCTAACGTAGGTACAAGAAGAGATCAGATTAGTGACGCACCCTCATACGCCGTTGTATGTACGTTGTGTATAAATAACGATCGGCCGTGCATTGATATACGGCTGATGTGGGAGAATGCTTCTGATAATAACGCTCTTGTTCTTCCTACGCGAAACCGTTTCATCCTCGACAGAATGTTTGAAATCGTCGGATTCCGCAAGCTGAAACCTATATTAGACGCGCGTGTTACGGATATGCTTTATTTTGATACAGTACTTGAATACGCATACACCGCTCTGCTCGATGGGTTTACCGAGTGTAGGGCTGGTGAGAATGGTCTACTGCTGGACGTTTATTTAAAAAGTTTAGACTCTTTGAAATACCATGAACTTTGGTACAAAGCAATTGATCGGTACAAGGCTGAGCTCACCTACACCGTTCACCCTGAAGAACTATTTCTTTATATAACGCGCAGTTGTCGTAACGATTTAGAAGATTATTTCAATTGCCGCTATGTTGAGTGAGTTCACGATTGAAAAGCTCGAGTCGGTAGAAATAAACCCTCGATTGGAAAAGCGTGTTTTATAAACTTGTGTTTAATAATGTAGCTAACGATGAACTCTTTGTGCGTGCTTTTGATTGTATTCTAGACGTATTTAAAGATGATTTACCAACCGGTTGTAAAGTGGGAACAAAAATAGTACTGAACGATATGAAAGCCCTTCATATCGAATACAGGTTTCCCTATACTTTAAGCGGTGAAATATTATTAAGCCGCATATACTGCGTAATGCAGAGCAATAATGATGTAATTGTAAACTCGATTAAATGCGAGTTTAATATTTTGAAAAAAAGTGAAATGTATTTATATATTTTGCGTGATATTTCTCCTGTACTGTTATGATTATATACATATTTCTATTATTATTGAAATGTATTTATATATTTTGCGTGATATTTCTCCTGTACTGTTATGATTATATGCATATTTCTATTATTATTGAAATGTATATTTATTTCTATTTGAAATGTATATTTATTTTATATATATCTCCATAATTGTGTGTATATATTTCCTGTACTGTTATGATTATATGCATATTCCTCAATTATTATTGAAATGTATATTTATTTTCTATATATTTATAATAAACAGAATGATGCAATGTTGTTTTACTTAATTATATCATGTTACGCCTTCTAAACCTACTACCGGTATTCTAAACCAACTTTTAAGAAATATAATAATGTATACATTGGTATTGAAATAATATTTCCATTTACTCAGTTTCCCGCAGATCTTATAGACAATGCAGGTCCTGAGCTTTAATTATCTCGATGAAATAGTGAGCAATCGAGGTCTAGTATGAATTGTGCTAAATTTTCATTTCTAACACTAAATATTAAAACTCAAAGATTTAAGCAGTTAAGATGTAGTTATAAGAATATGACACCTTACAAATTACGCGTAAATATTAGTGATGGGACGATACCTAAATTTCAATCGATGCCGATTCCGATTCCAATGCCAATAAAATGTCCCGATTCCGATGCCGATTCCGATTCCGATTCTCAGTATTTTTATAGATAAGAGTTTACTTGGTGCTCTTCGGAAAACTATACCTATGTAGTCCTATTTTATTTATTTGTAAGACTAACTATATAAAGTAATAGTATGGTAATATCACCTTAGAATCTAATTGATTAGGTTGTAAATATAAGAAACAAATATATCTGTTAGATTTAATCTTATTAAAGAAATTGATTAAAGGATTGATAGCTGCAGTCACGCTGCTATAGTTTTGTGTGTCATGGGTACTGCATCATGTATTGAAACATGGAATAGTTGCTTTCATTGGTTAGATGTGACGTTGCCATGTATTGCAAGATGAAATAATTAAATACTAAAAATTAAAATCTTCTTTTGAATTGAATAAATTGCTATGAATAAAAATACTAAATTTAAGTCTTGAATATTGAATATCAGAATATCAGTAATCAAATTGCAAATGAAAATTAAATTTGTGCTCTGAAAAGAAAAAGATAATTTAATTAATAATTAGTTCATTTTTGTCACTAAATGACAAAGAATCGTTGTAGGAATCGAAAGTCGTAACCAAATTCTTACGATTCCGATGCCGATGCCGATTCCTGAAAAACACTCGATTCTTCCGATTCTCGATTCCGATTCCGATTAATCGTCCCATCACTAGTAAATATCAAATATTATCATTGTAGAAATAATAATAATAATATAATAATAAGAATTGTTGTGAAAGGTGGTTTTTGTTCAAGTAGCCGAAGAAAGGTTGACTCTCGGTCAGAAAAAGGTCTCTAGGGGGACGATTCGAAATGACCTAGTTTCTGCCTTTTCTCGTGTGCGTGTGTGTGTGTGTGTTGTGCGCACGAGTTGTTTATTCGTTTATTATATATATATATATATATATAATATATGTAAAAAATGAACAATGAATAATCAATATTCATTTTTACATAAGAACCAAAATCGCTTAACGCGAGTTTGGATAATAATTTTACTTGTAGCTTCCTATTTTTGTTCGTGTCACAACCCTACGATCTACCATATCTATGGTTTAGTCGTATCCATTTTCCATTTGTTATAGAAGTTATTATAATTAATTACGAATTGTCTTGCATCTCACCCTCGACCCTAGATTATGCATACACATTGCATGTAACAGGATTGGAACCCGTAGTTGTACTTCTTAGTCATTACTACCCACTCTGTCTCTAATTCGTTCTTGTAAATCTTCCTAATAATGATTTATACTTCTTTATTCATTCCTGTATTTCCCTAATTCATCTTTCTAAATAATGACTTATACACTATGACGTCATAAAATAACTTTATTCTCTTTACGTTTCCCATACTTTGTACACTGAATCACGTTCTTAGTATTTGGACATCTTCCGTATTCAATGTATGGTAAATTCTTTAGTAATAATGTTGTGGTGTTATGTAGTATAAATATCATTATTCAACCATACTCATTATTCAACCATACTCATTCTTACATTCATGTTCTTTCTTGACCGCTATCCTTTATTAATTTTATTACTTATTCATTCATCTACCTATTGTCTACTTATGCCCTATCAACTTATCAGTCTGTTTACTCGTGTCAATTTGTGAAGCACGAAACTTTAGGCCTTCGTTCGAAAACGAAAAAATACGTTCTCGTATTATTTTTACTTTCAAGTGCGTTCAACCCTCGCAAGATATTCATAGATGTTTGGTAAGTAAATCGAATTCCGCTGACTGGCAGATTCGAGCGCCTCAAAGATAAAATACCTCCGTTCGCTCTGATTTCAAATTTATAACATTATAACATATTATTTCGTAAATAAATTATCTCGTAAGTGCCATGTACTTTGTATTATATTTAACATCTTAATTGTCTATTAATATGAAACACTGTAAAAAAACAAAACAAAGTTATAGTAACTGTTTAATTGTAATTAACTGTAATACTTTAATTTAATAATGTAATTTACTTCAATGAAACTGTAATTGAATGTAATGATTTAATTTATCATGTAAGAATGTACTTTAAAATGGAAGTGTAATTAAACAACAAGTGAATATGAAGTAATCCATAATTGTAATCGTAATTGTAATGAACCAAAATTAATACGTACTCAGTCGTGTACTTAATTTGTACTTATGTGTACTATTACGAAATGATATCGCCTTCATAAATGTCATAAATGTAGACTCGGCGAAAAATACAAATTAGTTTTTATTTTTATTTTTTTTTTAATTTTTATTGAAAATCTTTCAAAACATTTGATCATGTGTTTAAAAAGGAGGGAAATTTAACCTTCAACTGTCCTCCCCCAAAATATTTAAGTTTAGCTATATTATACATGTATTGTAAAATTAGAGCACTTCTTCATTGCACTTCTTCATTAGACTTCATATTAGCACCTCATTAGGACTCCTTTGTTAGCAGCCTTGCTGCGGGGAGGGGGCAGAGGCCCCTTGCCTTCTTAATATTTTTAGATTCCGGCCTGAGCCATGGTCGAAAGAGGTCGAACATCCCTGTAAATTCAGAGCAGTACCTGTATATTTTTAAGAAGTAAACCAAAGTAAAAGAAGTTTTTATTTTTCCCTTCGAGCCGTGCTCTCTTCAGAACTTAGTCAGAAAAGTCGATAATTTTAGTATAAGAGAAAGTATCAGAGTATTATAGCAAGAGAAGAATTAATAATTCTCGACCCATAAGCGAGAGAAAGAGACAACCCAAGCACCATAGAAGATATTGGCATAACAGTCTGGCGAGTCTGTAGCCAAGGGTTTATCAGAGTGGCGACCCACCATTTAAGGCGACCGAAAAGAATTATAGAATGTTGTGGAAGAAATATCCGTTGCAGCCTCCTAACCAGAACCCCCCATCGAATCCGAACCGACTCAGGGCCATAGACGGAGGGGTTAACATTTGGCGACCCTATACCAGGATAAACACATAGAAGAACGAAGATAACAAGACTGGTCCCTTTAACCAGGATCTTCACGACTCCAGGATTCTTCCAGTCTTCCAGACCCTTTAACCAGGATCTTCACGACTCCAGGATTCTTCCAGTCTTCCAGACCCTTTACCAGGATAAGAAAAAGATTTTTAGAAGAAGATTTTAACCAGAAGATTTTAACCAGAAGATTTTAAGAAGAGGCCACTCTTTGGCCAAGATAGAAATTACCCTGCATCAGGATAAAACCAGTTGACCGGCGTGTCACGACTTCTAGTTCGTAACATCCACCCTTGAACCGGTGTGTCACGACTCCAAGTTCTCCACGCCTAGTTTCATCCAAGAAGTAGCCAGCAAGACGTCTTCAGGACACGTCTCAAGGATTTCCCCATAGAAAATTTTGTTAAGTACATTTTGTTTTTTTAAGTAATTTATAAACACTTGAAAAGTCCGTATTATTAACAGTTAATAATGAGTATCAGTCAGAATTTACACAAAACACAGTGAACATTCCATACACCAGTGATACATTTGTTTTTATTGAAACAGTAATTGTAAAAGAGAGTTAATTGTAACAGAGTTAATTGTAACAGAGAGTTAATTGTAACAGAGTTAATTGTAACAGAGTTAATTGTAACAGAGTTAATTTCAAAGAGAGTTAATTTCAAAGAGAGTTAATTTCAAAGAGAGTTACTTTCAAGAGAGTTAATTTCAAGAGAGTTAATTGCAAGAGAGTTAATTTCAAGAGAGTTAATTTCAGAGAGTTAATTTCAAGAGAGTTTTTTCAGTTATATTCAGTATAGAATAATTTTATTTTATGTATCAAACATAATAGTATCGTACCTTCGTGTACATTCGAGTGAAATGTTGTTTACATTTTATATGTTTGTTTGCAAATTTTTTTCAAATTATTGAATTGACTTGCAAAATTAAGAGAGAGAGAGAGAGTTTACAGAGAGTTTATAGAGAGTTTATAGAGTTATAGAGTAGTTACTTGAAGCAGTTTCAAGTTCCATTTTCAGTTTTCAGTTTCGGTTGGTTGCATCCAAGAGGGACAACCAAACCCCAGAGATTTATAAAGATACTCGAAGTAGTTTCGAGTCAGTTTTAGTTGCAAATCAGTTTTCAGTTACAGAAGGTTGCATCCAAGAGGGACAACCGCCCCAGAGATTTCAGTTTTATTTGAAGTCAGAGAGTTTTATTTGAAGTCAGAGAGTTTTATTTGAAGTCAGAGAGTTTTGTTTTAAGTCAGTCTGTTAGTTTCAAATACCCATTCATTTCAATGCAGTCAATTGAATTCAACTTTTCTTTGTAATTTAAGAGAATTTAATTTAAGAAAAATGTAATTTAAGAATTTAATTCAACCTTTTTTTTGTGTTGTAAAAGAGAATTAAATTCAACCTGAATTGACCGGGTTGCGGCTTTGGTTTAACCTTTTCTTTGTTTGTAAGACGGAAATTCACCGATTTGTCTTTCCCTTTTCATGCATTGTTACGTATATAAATATATAGTCATGTAATTTATTGTTTGTAACAAAACCGTTTTTACAAAGGTTGTAACGATTTTGGTAATTATTGTAATGTATATGAGGAACATGCCGTCCCTCCGTTTTGTTTCAACTTTTTTTAATTTTTGTTTTAAGTAGTGTGACAAGCAATCTTTTTTTTTAAAAAAAAGAGCAAAGTGCTCACGAAAGACTTATTGTCAATTTCAGACTTATATCCCCCGCTTAGTCACTCAATTCCCCCGAATGTAGTACTCCAAACTTTGTTTTTTTATTTTATTTTTATTTTAACACCCCAACCCCAGTTGAACCCAGTGTCGACCAAAACCGTTTTTACAAAAGTTTTTAACGAGTTTTATAATTATTTTGATTATATGATGACAGAAATAGCGTAACAATTAATTGATCATGTACCTAATTTATCCTGCTCTGTACGATCGGGAAATTTACCCGTATGACCGCACATACCCTAAAATTCAGTCATTTAATTTTTAATAAAACTTCTACACAATAAAACAGATGTATTTGTATATGCAAACAAGTTTTCAGATTAAAAAAAAAAGTCAAATAATTCAAATTCTATCAACATTCAACGAAAGAGTATAATTTTTCTACTTAACAGGCAAAAATTATTAAACCTTTTTAATACATTTTTTTTATTATATAAAAATAATTTTTAATGTAAAATTTAATTGAAATTATTAAAAGAAAAGATTGTTCGAAATGCTTCCCTTCCATTTCAATAACTTTTTATTCTTGGTCGAAATTCATCTATGGCTCGATTTACTTTTATTTTTTTAGAATATTATAAAATTATATTTAGCTCGTTGAAATGCATAATTGATTCATATTTTTAATTTGTATTTTTATTTTGTTCAATTAATCGTGAGTAACTGTCCTTAAATTGTTATTGTACCATTTGTAAGGTATCAAACGAAAATTATAGTCAAATTGACATACTACTACAGTATATGGTTATGAATTTTAGTAGTCGAATTTAATTGTGTGTCGAAATTCAATTTTAAAAAACGTGAGAGTTACTGTCATTACTCGTAATGTCTTCTAAGTACGTCTTTTTTTTAATTACCTTATACGTGTAACCGATTAATTATGTAAAATCTATAATCCTAAGTGAATTTTTTACTTTTGACACATTCGAATTCATTTACGTTCCGTCCCTCCAGTCACTTTTGCATTAAAACGCGTATGCAAACATTATCATCATAATACATAATAATTATTGCTTACTTTATATAAATTCTCGCTCGTGCATTTATACAGTTAATTTAACAATCCTCTCAGCTAATCTGTGTCTCGAAATTATCAGATACACACTTTGTACCCAATAAACATAAATACACATTTGACCACAGGTCTATACATCATCCTACATAATTCGATTTTTTTCTACAATAGTCAATAAAATTAGTTATCAATTGTACTATCATGGAAGCCTCGAAAAATCCATGAACTTTAAAATTTATAGTTTTCCCTTTTACTCTATTCATTATGTACATAATTTTTCCCACAGAAAAATAAAAATTTTGTAAAAAAATTTAACAATATCATTCTTTGTCTAGCTTAATTGTTTCTCTAAATTAACGTAATAATCCTTTATTTTGTTTGTATAAAAGTAAAGTTTTAATCTTTGAATTTTTATATTTTATAATAGCCCTCTAAGCGAGTGTCATGTTAAAAATTTGATTACTCTACATTGTACTCAACTACCCAAACTCGTTCTGTATAAAATTTGTATTGTAAAGAAAAATTCGTCACCTAACTTGAATTAGTTACGATGTTATTTTCTCAATTGTATTGTATTGTATTAATTTTATTATATTATTGTATAAATATCATTTAAAAGGGGAGAGCAATGTAAAAAATGAACAATGAATAATCAATATTCATTTTTACATAAGAACCAAAATCGCTTAACGCGAGTTTGGATAATAATTTTACTTGTAGCTTCCTATTTTTGTTCGTGTCACAACCCTACGATCTACCATATCTATGGTTTAGTCGTATCCATTTTCCATTTGTTATAGAAGTTATTATAATTAATTACGAATTGTCTTGCATCTCACCCTCGACCCTAGATTATGCATACACATTGCATGTAACAGGATTGGAACCCGTAGTTGTACTTCTTAGTCATTACTACCCACTCTGTCTCTAATTCGTTCTTGTAAATCTTCCTAATAATGATTTATACTTCTTTATTCATTCCTGTATTTCCCTAATTCATCTTTTCTAAATAATGACTTATACACTATGACGTCATAAAATAACTTTATTCTCTTTACGTTTCCCATACTTTGTACACTGAATCACGTTCTTAGTATTTGGACATCTTCCGTATTCAATGTATGGTAAATTCTTTAGTAATAATGTTGTGGTGTTATGTAGTATAAATATCATTATTCAACCATACTCATTATTCAACCATACTCATTCTTACATTCATGTTCTTTCTTGACCGCTATCCTTTATTAATTTTATTACTTATTCATTCATCTACCTATTGTCTACTTATGCCCTATCAACTTATCAGTCTGTTTACTCGTGTCAATTTGTGAAGCACGAAACTTTAGGCCTTCGTTCGAAAACGACGAAAAATACGTTCTCGTATTATTTTTTACTTTCAAGTGCGTTCAACCCTCGCAAGATATTCATAGATGTTTGGTAAGTAAATCGAATTCCGCTGACTGGCAGATTCGAGCGCCTCAAAGATAAAATACCTCCGTTCGCTCTGATTTCAAATTTATAACATTATAACATATTATTTCGTAAATAAATTATCTCGTAAGTGCCATGTACTTTGTATTATATTTAACATCTTAATTGTCTATTAATATGAAACACTGTAAAAAAACAAACAAAGTTATAGTAACTGTTAATTGTAATTAACTGTAATACTTTAATTTAATAATGTAATGTACTTCAATGAAACTGTAATTGAATGTAATGATTTAATTTATCATGTAAGAATGTACTTTAAAATGGAAGTGTAATTAAACAACAAGTGAATATGAAGTAATCCATAATTGTAATCGTAATTGTAATGAACCAAAATTAATACGTACTCAGTCGTGTACTTAATTTGTACTTATGTGTACTATTACGAAATGATATCGCCTTCATAAATGTCATAAATGTAGACTCGGCGAAAAATACAAATTAGTTTTTATTTTTATTTTTTTTTAATTTTTATTGAAAATCTTTCAAAACATTTGATCATGTGTTTAAAAAGGAGGGAAATTTAACCTTCAACTGTCCTCCCCCAAAATATTTAAGTTTAGCTATATTATACATGTATTGTAAAATTAGAGCACTTCTTCATTGCACTTCTTCATTAGACTTCATATTAGCACCTCATTAGGACTCCTTTGTTAGCAGCCTTGCTGCGGGGAGGGGGCAGAGGCCCCTTGCCTTCTTAATATTTTTAGATTCCGGCCTGAGCCATGGTCGAAAGAGGTCGAACCTCTACCCCTGTAAATTCAGAGCAGTACCTGTATATTTTTAAGAAGTAAACCAAAGTAAAAAGTTTTTATTTTTTCCCTTCGAGCCGTACTCTCTTCAGAACTTAGTCAGAAAAGTCGATAATTTTAGTATAAGAGAAAGTATCAGAGTATTATAGCAAGAGAAGAATTAATATTCTCGACCCATAAGCGAGAGAAAGAGACAACCCAAGCACCATAGAAGATATTGGCATAACAGTCTGGCGAGTCTGTAGCCAAGGGTTTAACAGAGTGGCGACCCACCATTTAAGGCGACCGAAAAGAATTATAGAATGTTATAGAAGAAATATCCGTTGCAGCCTCCTAACCAGAACCCCCCATCGAATCCGAACCGACTCAGGGCCATAGACGGAGGGGTTAACAGATATATATATATATATATATATATATATATATATATATCCACATCAAGAGCGGTCTGGAAGGAAGATCTCTCACGCGTAAATATAAAATATTTTCATTGTAGAAATAATAATAATGATAATAATAAGAATTGGTGTGAACGGTGGTTTTTGCTCGAATAGATTGTAGAAAGATTAACCCTCGGCCGAAAAGGTCTCTAGGGGACGATTCGATTTGACACAGAGTCTCCTTTTCCTCGTGTGCGTGTGTGTGTGTGTGTGGGTGTGTGTGTGCACGAGTTGTTTATTCGTTTATTATATATATATATATATATATATATATATATATATATACATCAAGAGCGGTCTGGAAGGAAGATCTCTCAACAAGCAGGTGTTCTTCGAAAATATAAAGATATCATTAGTCGTCCGACCCCGTTATAGCGGATTGTGTTTTGGCTAATTTCAACTTTTAAATGAATTGTTTCGTAAATTTTCATTTCGTTTCGTTATTCGTGACTTAAATATTTATAATAAAAATTAAGTGTGTAAAAATTATTTATTTAATAAACAGAATTTAATTGGATTCATCTTCCGTCATATAAATATATATTGTGGTACACTATTTAAATGGATGATTAATATATGGTTTTTGCTATCTGGAATACATGGCGCTATCTGGCAACTGAATACATGGCGCTATCTGGCAACTCAGCCAGAATAGAGGTTTATAAAAGACCGAGAGACGACTGACGGAGTCATTCAAGCTCGGCTCCCAGCCGAGCAAGGACCTCTGGTCCTTCTCTTTCTGGCCCATTGGGAAAACCCCTTAGAGGCCTCTTAGGTTAGGTAAACGAAAATAACTTGGGGGAGAACTCCGCCTCCAAGTTGCATGCCTTGCAATCAAAGGCAACTACTCTCTCTCTCTCTCTCTCTCCTTCAGGTGTACCCTCCCCCCCTTGGCTCAGCGAACTGGCTGATTAGGAGCCTATAAAACAACGCCTACTCGGCTGAAGTCTTAATATGCACTTGGCTCCTGCCAGGTGAACACCTCTCCTCCTTTCTCTCCTTTCTGGCCCTTTGGGGGGAATAGCTTGGGGGAGAACTCCGCCTCCAAGTTGCATGCCCCTTGCAACCCCGGTTGGCAACAAAAGGCCCTTTGGGTGGAATTTTTTTTCCCTTTTTTTGGCAACACCCCCACCCTCCTTTGCAACAACCCCACCCACCTTTGCAACATTACGTAATCACTTGCAACATTCCTTCACTCTAACCTTTTGCGGCTATACTACTTAGCTGAAATATTAAGAGCTCAGTACGACTCATCTTTCAGTATCCCAAAAACTGACAAACTGATATGCGATAGAAACGCATTCTTTGAAGAACTACAAGTACAAGGGGAAAGTATAACGGACTTCGACTTTACGACAGATGATATTACACAAGCTATAGGGAAACTAAAAGCACACTCAGCGGCAGGACCGGACAAATGGAATGCCACACTGATCAAAAACTGCAAGAATGCAATCGTTGAGCCCTCTATGAAACACAAAATACGATAGCAGTAAACAGAGCAAAGTGAATAACTGGGCAGATACTGAGAACCTTTAAACGAAGAGATAGGAATATAATGATTCCTCTACTGAAGACACTGATCATACAGAAATTGGAATACTGCTCGGTCCTAACATCCCCATAAAAAAGAAGACATTAGATAGCTAGAAGGGCTTCAGAGAAGCTTCACAGCCAAGATCAAGGGGTACAAAGAACTAAATTACTGGAAAAGGTTACGTGAATTAAACCTATATTCACTGGAAAGGAGAAGACACACACACATCATTATTTACACTTAGAAAATAATGGAGAAACTAGTCTCTAATCTTACTCTGAACCCTGTAACTCCCCAAACAACAGTGGAAAGTAGAAAAGGAAGACTGTCGTGTTCCCAAATTAAAGGCTCGACAAGGAACATCGTTAACCCTGAAAGAAAATAGTTTTGTTGTGAGAGGACCAAAACTGTTTAATCAGCTGCCCAAAGACCTAAGGGACACGAGTAGTGTTGCGGTGGACATCTTCAAAAGAAGATTAGACGCCTGGCTCAGAACAATCCCCGATAAGCCGTGCGTACCTGGCTATGTTGGGGTGGAGAGTACAATAAACCAACTCACTACTTCACCAGGCCAACTCGAGAGGAGGGGCGACAAGCTTGACGTTCCTGAAATGAGGAATCATCGCACGGAACATTTGAAAGGTTGAAAGGTGTATATATATATATAGCACCTCGGTGGTGTAGTGGTTAGCGTCGTTGACTACAAAGGCCCCGGAATCGAGACCCGGTGACGGCAGCCGGCGTGCAGCAAATCACAGCTGTTCATCCTTCCACACAATAAAGAAAGTGGTTGGTAGATAAATGGGTGGTCTAGTGGTGGTGGTGAGTGGTTCGGATTCCGCGTTAAACTGTAGGTCTAAGGTGGAGTGAAAAGCTTGACCTTCGTCAGAATGAACAATTCGGGCGGAAGCTAACCAAAGGTTAAAGGTTATATATATATATATATATATATATATATAGGGTGGCGTAAAAATCAGGAATAAAAGGACCCAGAGAGAATGGATCTTTTCCGTTCTCTGCCCGCCATTATTTAAAAAAAAAGGACTTTTTTAGCAAAAAATATTATAACTTATGCAATGATGACCCTTTTACTCCTGACTTTTGCGCCACCCTGTAATTTATATATATATACCGAAAAGTTGCTACCAAATGAGAAATACATTTATTTCTCGAACTGCATCATAAATATTAAAAAAATTTCCATTCAGTTCAAAGCACTTTAATGTAATGTAATGTAATGTAATTAATTAATTTTACTCAATTAATTAGTGTAATTCTCTTTGGGTAGCCACTTTTCGGACACCTCCCATAAAAATTCATTAATCTTGTCTCACACTTTCGAGTATAATTATGAACAAAAATGCTTTCCACACACTAAGCAACAAATAGCGTGAATATTTCCCGCTTCTCATGTATTTTTTAGTAAATTTTTAGTAAACATCACGATACCGGTAAAAATAATTTTGAAATTTAATAAACACACTGTTTTTAGCACAGGAATGAGATGGAGAAGTAAAATGAGTTAATTGCACGCGCGATGTCGGAAACTGCTTGCCGCTTGGACAATCTAAATTCCACACCATTCTCCATTTTAATAATACAAAATAGTATACGTTTCATATTTAGCAAATTCGTTATAAAATAATTTCTTTTGTAAATTTATTTAAATTAGAAAACTCTCGTAATATTATGATCAGACTTTCGTCTCTGTAAGCAAAATAGAGAAGAAGACAATGGATTTTTTCTTTCGGAGTAAGAAGATCAAAGAACTTCTAATGAGAAAACTTGAGACTTCTTATCTTATATTTTCACTATGTGGAAATCGTCTCTGTTAAAACTAAAAGAGAATAAAAAAGAATGTAAAAAGAGTCAACAGTTAGGCTAAAAATTAAAGTAACGCTAAAAAAAATTATGTTAAAGGTCGAAATAAGTTTAAAAATAGGACAAAATGAGCTTAAAATGAAGCAGAAATGCTTAAACAGAGGCGAAATGTACTTCAAAGGAAAAACGAAGACCTTTGTATGAACTCACCCTTTCAGGATGTGTTTTTATTTTCTAATTCCTTAGTTTATAAAGTATTATTTTAAAGAGTAAACGGAAGTTCAGAATTTTATTCAAAATCATGTTATTTTCCTTAATTTAAATTCTGTTTTGTGCCTCTATTATACTATAACGTTTAGCTTGAGTTTATCTTCTGTAAAACTTTGTGTTTAAAACGTTTACGCGCGAGTGTATTACTAAAGCTAGATTTTTCATCAAAGTAATTTTTTCCATCATGCTCCTTCCTGCCTTCGTAAAGTAGAGAATGGATAGTATATCTTTCTTTAGAACTCATTGATGAAAATATTTCTATTTGAGTTCCTCTATGGACGATAAAAACATGGCACTTCACAGCTAGGCTAAGTGCCCCATTAGGTAGGTTTTATAAAATTACCTCGTTCCATAAATTGTCAAGATTGACAAGGTATCGTAATTGTGTTTCCTTTATGTCAGTTAATAAAGTTACAATTTTTATATGTTCACTTATAACTTATTTTTATAAGTAATTGTATTGTTCTAGACAGAAATGGTAACTTATCCATTGATGAGTATCGTTATCTAAATACACTGAGTTGTCTTTATACAACGATGCTCATCAGTCATCAGTTACTCTTTCTACCGAAAACCATATTTTTAAAAAAAATTATTATTGTTAACGTACAAATGACGTCAAAGTCATATTAGGTCATTTCAAAACTTTTTAAAATTAAATTGCGAATTATTATTGTACAAAACATAATAGTTACAAAATTACATGACATTAATACAATATAAGAAGCGAAACTTAATTTATTTTAACATGATTATAGAAATTGTACAGTATGACCGCAGTAATGACTTTATATAATTAAACATGTGGACTCTTCACCTTTAAATTAATTTATTTTACATATTTTAAATTAACATTACTATTTTTATCATAATTTTTATTTAAAATTTGGAGGCAGACATACAAAAAAAAATCTAGGTATGAACACTCGTAAAACTGTGTACTCGTAAGTTAATATAAGGACGTTCACGTTAGTCTGACATTTTGTCTGATGTAGTTAAATTTTCGGGATCACCTGAAGAGCAGGGCCCACAGCCTTCTTTAGTTAGCTTTATAAGGCTAACTAACGAAAATATCACGACCTAACCTAACCAATCGTCAAGGGCGTACAGTTGACCTATCGATTGGTTAGGTTAAGTCGTGATATTTTCGTTAGTTAGCCTTATAAGGCTAACTAAAGAAGGCTGGGCGCTCTGATCTTCAGGTGATCCCATTTTCGCAAAAATGTAGCCTGAATTAGGAATTGCATCAGTAGACTTTCCTCAGCAGTAACCAAATGATTATTAAAAGAATACAACATTTATTCATGAATGGTAACGATTCTTGTGACTTTGTAAATTTAGTATTTAATAATATTAGTGGAATTTATTTATGTGAGGTGAGTGGGGGGGGGTGATGGTCCACCAGGATGCTGGTGTGAATGAATGTGTATGCTTTAGTTTCCACTTTTTCTCTTCTTCATTACCTTCTATAATAATTTATGTCCGAGCATGTCTGCCTTCTCACCCCAACTCATTTGGGAGATGAAATTTTTTATGATGTATGTATGTGTGTTAGTTCTATACAAAATTCCTATAATTGTTCTTGAAAGAACGATTTATATCAGTACAGTGTAACGTATTCCATCACAGCAAAACGATGAAATATATTAATTACATCGTATAAGATGTAATATATTTCATCATTTTATCATGATGAACGTTTCATCATCGAAACAGAAAACCTGATTTCGATGTACTGTATGTAGTTCTCTCGTTCGGTTATTTAAGCGAGGGAAACTGCTATTCTAAATACGAAAGACTCTTCTAGACACGTAACATACGTTACATAACATAACGTAACATAACATACATTAAGTGCAATAACCGGACTTCATTAAGATGAAAAGGAAAAAGGCATTTAAGTGAGGAACTAGGTTCGAGTCCTAATAGCTCGTAGTTCTCATTTTATTACTTTTCCCTTCCCAACACATTAAATTTGACGTATCACATAAACATTAAAATTAAAATATCATCGTTTCAGTGAACGCTTTCGTGAACACGTTCGCGACCGCGACGCGATTCTGGGGAATCGCGTCGCGGTCGCTGCAGTGTGCGGGGGCTCCCATTCTGTCAATGTAAAATCACACGCGACTCGTGTCGTCACGACCCAAGTCGTGAGTCGTGAGTCATAAGACGATCTGTGTGCGGCTGGCCTAAGAGTGAATAAATATCCCACTTGTATCTTGAACAAAACCTTTGCCATTGATTTACTTCAATAAAATTTCTGTGTATTATTATTATTATTATTATTATTATTATTATTAGTAGTAGTAGTAGTAGTAGTAGTATAGTAATAGTAGTAGTATGCCTATGTCAGCAATTTATAATTCATACTAAATATATAAGGATGAAAATTATTATATTAAGATTCTTCGCTTTAATATACCGTAATATTATTTAAAGTTCCCATTTTCCCCATTTACTTTATGAGGCTCAGAATGTAGGGTCAATGTGGCGTCGCGCGTGGATCGGTTGGCCTTTACAGTACATCTGGCGTGTACGGTAGGCCAAAATGTGATTTATTGCCGTGATATTGTTTTATATTAGATTCGTATTGCTGTCCAAGTTGCTGGTTCTTTTACTATATAATTATTTATTTATTTTCAGCATTAATACAATTCCGTACACACACACACACACACACACACACACACACACACACACACACACATATATATATTCCTACTTTCTGTTTTTTCTTACAGAAATCTTTGTGAGACGAAATGAACAGCTATTTCTTTGCGTTATCTCTCGCTCTTTCTTATAAATAACCGCACAATTAAAGTCAAAGTTCTTAAATTTGCCGATAATTCGAAGCTCGCGAAACAAATGGGATAATGGGAAGACGAAGCATTTTCCGTAGTCAACAGCGAGGCGGACCCGAGAGACGCACGAATAAGGGACAACAGAATATTCCCATTACGTCTATTAGGATGTATGGAAATAGCGTGTCGTTCTGTATTATAATAAATTATTGGGTCATTACGTGTCTTGCCTCTTATTCTACTACGAAAGTAATTATAGCTTTGTTCTAATTTCGAGTATACGTATCTTTATGTGTACTTTATTACGTAAATTTATATTTGGAACAGTTAGCATATAGGAGAATATGTTTCGGGGTCTCCAGAATTTTAGTTAACGTTACGTACAAACAAAAAGAAAAAAAAGAGTAGTTATTAATATCATCTGATAAGAATGTTTAGTTCATGTTTTTATGTAATTGTCTAAAATATATATATATATATATATATATATATATATATATATATATATAAATTAGTGATTGACTTATTATTTCTGTATAAACAATCTTCTTCCTAAAGAATATTTTATAGATTTTTAGTCCTAAAAAAACGTGTGAGAGGGGGATTCATTTTTGATCTAGCATTTCTAAAAGCAATTGGTTGTAGTGTCAATCACCAGCAAATCGGGTGACATGTTAAAACACGATGAAGCTACGATTTTAAAGTTTGGTGTTCTCCAACAATTAATACTTTTAAAATGCGTTTGCTGCTGTTCAACCATTTTTAAAAGATTGTATTTACTAATTTTTTTAATAATTTATTTACTCGTTCATTCAAACCAATCAATTATTTATCATCGTCATTATAAGAGACAGTTTAATGCCATATTATATATATATATATATATATATATATATATATATATATATATATATATATATATATAAGTGCAATGGCCGCGAAAACAGATAAAGTTCAAAATTATCAAGAGCTTAAAAGGGTAAATAAAGCCATAGAAAGTTTAAAAAGCAAGAAGAGGCAAAGCGTTTCGAGACACGCAATCGAGTCCCCTCCTCATTCAGACCAACTGTGTTCGAATGGAAGAGAGAGGTACAAAGGAGCAGCCGCACATGCGCAGTTAGGCTAAATGATGCATAAACCCTTGATATAAGGAGGCAGATCTCAGTATGTTATTAGTACATGTTATATATTAAAATTCCTCTCAAATTTTTTAAATTCAAAAAGTTTCACCTTTTTTGCGATTAATTAATGTTACGGGTTAATGAAACCCCTTTCACAGCTGCTGTTCTGATTATGGAGCTATTTTCTCGTAACGCTAAACTAACTCTGTTAATGTTCATATAATCGACGTTTGAAATCATTAATCTCACCTACATAAAGTTTTTAGTATTCTCCACATGCGATTTTGTAAATGATAAAATTGGCCTACTATGACATTTCACTCTTGGAACAAAGAAAATCCTGGATTGCGTAAGAGTACATGAAGGAACTGTAATAGTTTCGTATCTGAGGAGAGAGAGATACTATGTCGAAATGTTCACAACCGTTAATACTAAACTATTTTTTTGTCTATTTTATCTTTTTTAACAACGGATAGATAAAATCTCGGATTACTTTACCATATTGCTTCCCAAAGCATTCGGGAAGCAATATATGTTAAAGTGATCCCTCCTGGGAAGCAATATGTTAAAGTGATTAACACTGGGAAGCAATATGTTAAAAAGAGAAAGGTTGGTTAGTTAGAAAGAGGTTGGTAATCTAGGAGATAACCTACCGACCGTAAACAAAGCTATAAATGCCCTAACCGGGCATTCTTTATATATTTCATGTAGGTTAACTGAATGCCCGGTTAGGTCAACTGAATGCCCGGTTAGGTCAACTGTACGCCCTTGATGATTGGTTAGGTTAAGTCGTGATATTTTCGTTAGTTTTAAGGAAAATATCACAATTTAACCTAACCAATCGTCAAGGGCGTACAGTTGACCTAACCGGGCATTCAGTTGATCTAACCGGGCATTCAGTTAATCTACATTAAATATATAAAGAAAATGAAAGGATGCAAAAAGGAGCTACTCAATTCGTACTTGTGGCAAATGATGTGGCGCGACCGATTCTTCCGAAATCCATTTTTTACTTTGTGTGACCATATAGCGCAACAATTCTAATAAATTTACTTTCAATCTAATATTTTAACATGTTATCATTTACTTTTTAAGCCTTTACTTTATTAAAGCGAACATTTTTATCGTACTCCTTATCCTAAATATCGGGAAGCAATATGTTAAAGTGATTAACACTGGGAAGCAATATGTTAAAGTGATATACACTGGGAAGCAATATGTTAAAGAGAGGTTCCTGGGAAGCAATATGTTAAAGTGATCCAAAATCTCTTCTTGACACTTTGAAAGCTGCATAAATCTATAATTTCGGTGGGCTTAGAGAAGGTATTTGTTATACAGTATATAAATCAACTCATTCTCCAGGTATAGGGGGGCGTACTGCATAAAATGTTCTTAAAAGCTACTCGAAGACTACACCTAATTTTATATTACGAGAATGGTCGGAATCCAGTGAATGTAGGAATTAAACTAGGCAACTTTACGCTAAATGTTGATAAGAGGTCTGTTAATTAAAAGATCTGTTGACGGAAATATAAAAAAAAAAAAAATTCATCCTTTGTTCCCGCTCGAAGATAATTTTGAATCAGAGCACTTTTCTTGGGTAAACTATTTAGAACAGGGGTATTCAAACCTGTGCACGCGGGCACATTTGTTCCCGCGAAGCCATTTCGGTGTGCCCGCGAGTAGCCCCAGATAAGGTTTTAGAGATCGGTTAATAGAAAGAATATTGCAATTAAACCAGATAATGTTTTTTGTGTTTTATGTATTTTTTTCATAATATTTTTTGTGTGTGTCCGCTTGCGAAAAAGTTTGAGCACCCCTGATTTAGAATAACCTCAAGAATGAACTCATACAGAATCAGTGTAAAAATGTCGTCTTTATAGCGGTACCCAACGGTACCAGTGGGAGAATGTCGGGCAACGTCTTCGTTTGAACAGCTCCATAAAAATATTACTTAACACCACAGGGAAGGCACCCTATACTCACCCCTTTTCCTTACCAAAAATAGTTTTTTTAACTATATAATTGTTCAGAAGATAGTTGCTCAAGTGAGGAAAGAGTCTGGTGAACTGGGTAAAGGGTTTTATGGTACCTAAGAAATCTCTAAATCAACTAAGGTGCAGGGGCATTTGGTTGAATAACGAAACCACGACGAAACTCACCCTAATTTTATCAATGAGATCGATATTATGGATCTTAGAAATGACATCGAAAGATTTTTCAAGTGTACTCCTGAAATGTTCCCAAACAGGGAAGACATATTGCTAAAGCCATTTCAAGAGGCTTCACGTACAGTAAGTTATGCATTTAATGGTAGAAATTATATCTCTCAATGGAATACATTTTTTTTATGGACTTTGACAAACCTTTTAATTCGCGAATAAACCCCCTTTGTGAATTCTTCAGAGAATTAGTATTAAGCTTCTCATAGGCAACTTCATCATTGAGAAACGTATTACTTTTACTCAAATAATCAGCTTGATGGAGGAAGGCAATTCTCTTTTACTTTTATCAAATCTGGAAACGAAAAAGCACTCCTTGTTTTTTTTTTTTCAAGAGAGGATCGTACGAGTATATAAAACATTTGCAGTATTTAGAATATTTAAATTTAGGAGGAGGCATGATAAATTATAAATTATAAATTATTTTGTTTTGTTTTTAAGTTTTTAGCCTCGAAGTGATTTTTTTCGGCAAATCTTGTTTTTCGCGGTTAAGTAACATAAATAAATAAAAAAAAGAGAGGCTAAGATGTAATCTTGGAACCACCAGATTTTTTACTAAGTCGAAGGCTACGCTCATATTATACGTGATACCAATCACGGTGAAGTTTATACCTAGGTTAGGCGTGAGTTCGATGAGTGGTAGTACAAGATTGGTTAACAATTTCTCACGTCATCAAATTTCGACCAATCACAGGCGTGGCTTTCGACTTCGCCACAAAACATGTTGCCCGAAAACTATGTACAGTATTTCCCCCTAAAAATATATATATTTTCCCCAAATTAGCTTATTTTACTTTAAGTCGTGGATCAATGAAAGAAAGCCACCCCCAAAAGTTTCTAGTAAACAATGCCACCCCAGAATTGTGTCAGTGAAAGAAAGCCACCCCGACCCGTTTGGGGGTGGTTTTCTTTCATTGATCCGTTAGCCTTATAAGGCTAACTAGCGAAAATATCACGACCTAACCTAACCAATCGTTAAGTCAACTGTACGCCCTTGACGATTGGTTAGGTTAGTTCGTGATATTTTTGTTAGTTAGCCTTATAACTAACTACCTACTTAAATAACTTACAGATCAATGAAAGAAAGCCATCCCCCGACGTTTGGGGGTGGCTTTCTTTCATTGATCCTAAGTTGTTAATGTACAAAAGTTTTAAGGAATAAACATGCGTGGCACTTACAACAATTCAATTGATATATTTTTATTAAAGTACGTTATAGTTATTAATAAATATAAACTAATAGCTGAAATATCTCACAAAAGAGGAAAGGCGTAAACAAGAGTCGACATATGTTTAAAGAAGTTTTTATATATATATGAAACCCAGAAGATATACGATCTCTACAAACAGACATGAACAGAATCTACAAGTGGACGGAAGACAACAATATGAAGTTTAACACCGAGAAATTTCAGCTGTTACGGTACGGAAAAAGCGAGGACCTAAAATCCATGGAATATTATACCCCAAATGGATAGGAAATTCAGAGAAATTCTAAAGCTAAAGACTTAGGGGTTGTAATGACTGATGATGCTAAATTTGAAACACAAAATAAGATAGCAGTACACAGAGCAAAGAGAGTAACTGCGCAAATGCTGAGAACCTTTAAACGAAGGGATAGGAATATAATGATTCTTCTACTGAAAACATTGATCATACCCAAATTGGAATACTGCTCGGTTCTAACATGCCCATATAAAAAGGAAGACATATGACAACTAGAAGGGATTCAGAGAAGCTTCACAGCCAAGATCAAGGGGTGCAAAGGACTAAATTACTGGGAAAGGTTACGCGAATTAAACCCTATATTTACTGGAAAGGAGGAGAGAGAGATACACCATTTTTTACACTTGGAAAATAATGGAGAAACTAGTCCCTAATCTTACTCTGAACCCTGTAACCCCAAACAACGGTGAAAAGTAGAAAAGGGAGACTGTGTCGTGTTCCCAAATTGAAGGCTAGACAGGAAACATCCTTAACCCTGAAAAACAATAGTTTTGTCGTGAGAGGACCAAAACTGTTTAATCAGCTGCCCAAAGACCTGAGGAACACGAGTGGTGTTGAGGTGGACATCTTCAAAAGAAGATTAGACGCGTGGCACAGAACAATCCCCGATGAGCCGGACGTACCTAGCTATGTGAGGTAGAGAGTACAATAAACCAACTCACTACTTCACCAGGCGAACTCGAGAGGAGGGGCAACAAGCTTGACTTTCGTGAAATGAGGAATCATCGCGCGGAACATTTGAAAGGTTAAAAAGTGTATATATATATATATATATATATATATATATATAAGCAAACAATCACAGGGAAAAGGAAAAGTAAACACGAAATCAGAGCGCTTTCGTGATATATTCACATCTTCTTGTCCCTGAAGATGTGAATATATCACGAAAGCGCTCGGATTTCGTGTTTACGTTTCCTTTTCCCTGTGGTTGTTTGCTTATTAATAAGATCACGTGTTTTTCTGTGATTTTACTGCATATATATATATATATATATATATATATATGGACCTAGTATGTTTCATGGACTGCTCTCGATTTTCCTACGAAATTGCAAACAAGGGCAGTCGATTACCCTGATTTTGTTTCTGCAATCGGTTTTCTTGAGAAACCTAACCTAACCTAACCTAACCTAACCTGACCTAACCTAACCTCATTGAAACAATCGAACAAACTGCGATGCGGAACAGATCGCGACCAACTTGACTCGTACCTTTGTGAATTTGTATGGCGTAAGCGCCACACCAGCTCGGACTTATTCAAAAAGGTGTTGGAGTGTATTGCGTCGTTTCAGTAAATAAATTTATTCAATATCCAATAACATTTTTATTTATCATTTCTCAAGAAAACCGATTGCAGAAACAAAATCAGGGTCATCGACTGCCCTTGTTTGCAATTTCGTAGGAAAATCGAGAGCAGTCTATGAAATATACTAGTCTCATATATATATATATATTATATATATTATCATAAAGAACGACGCTTGTATAGGAGATATTCCGCGCAAGACGAGAGAGAGAGAACGAAACAAATGAAAAAATGAGGTAACAACCCGGGAATCGAACCCGGGATCTTCCGATTGCCGGTCAGATGCGATACATTACACCATGGGCCTCACTCTTCCAAATGCCGTAATTCTTCTACATACTCGCAGAAACCAATGCCCCAAGGGCGATGCGGAACAGATCGCGACCAACTTGACTCGTACCTTTGTGAATTTGTATGGCGTAAGCGCCACACCAGCTCGGACTTATTCAAAAAGGTGTTGGAGTGTATTGCGTCGTTTCAGTAAATAAATTTATTCAATATCCAATAACATTTTTATTTATCATTTCTCAAGAAAACCGATTGCAGAAACAAAATCAGGGTCATCGACTGCCCTTGTTTGCAATTTCGTAGGAAAATCGAGAGCAGTCTATGAAATATACTAGTCTCATATATACATATATATATATATATATATATCATAAAGAACGACGCTTGTATAGGAGATATTCCGCGCAAGACGAGAGAGAGAGAACGAAACAAATGAAAAAATGAGGTAACAACCCGGGAATCGAACCCGGGATCTTCCGATTGCCGGTCAGATGCGATACATTACACCATGGGCCTCACTCTTCCAAATGCCGTAATTCTTCTACATACTCGCAGAAACCAATGCCCCAAGGGCGATGCGGAACAGATCGCGACCAACTTGACTCGTACCTTTGTGAATTTGTATGGCGTAAGCGCCACACCAGCTCGGACTTATTCAAAAAGGTGTTGGAGTGTATTGCGTCGTTTCAGTAAATAAATTTATTCAATATCCAATAACATTTTTATTTATCATTTCTCAAGAAAACCGATTGCAGAAACAAAATCAGGGTCATCGACTGCCCTTGTTTGCAATTTCGTAGGAAAATCGAGAGCAGTCTATGAAATATACTAGTCTCATATATATATATATATAATATATATATATATATATATATATATCATAAAGAACGACGCTTGTATAGGAGATATTCCGCGCAAGACGAGAGAGAGAGAACGAAACAAATGAAAAAATGAGGTAACAACCCGGGAATCGAACCCGGGATCTTCCGATTGCCGGTCAGATGCGATACATTACACCATGGGCCTCACTCTTCCAAATGCCGTAATTCTTCTACATACTCGCAGAAACCAATGCCCCAAGGGCGATGCGGAACAGATCGCGACCAACTTGACTCGTACCTTTGTGAATTTGTATGGCGTAAGCGCCACACCAGCTCGGACTTATTCAAAAAGGTGTTGGAGTGTATTGCGTCGTTTCAGTAAATAAATTTATTCAATATCCAATAACATTTTTATTTATCATTTCTCAAGAAAACCGATTGCAGAAACAAAATCAGGGTCATCGACTGCCCTTGTTTGCAATTTCGTAGGAAAATCGAGAGCAGTCTATGAAATATACTAGTCTCATATATATATATATATATATATCGTAAAGAACGACGCTTGTATAGGAGATATTCCGCGCAAGACGAGAGAGAGAGAACGAAACAAATGAAAAAATGAGGTAACCACCCGGGAATCGAACCCGGGATCTTCCGATTGCCGGTCAGATGCGATACATTACACCATGGGCCTCACTCTTCCAAATGCCGTAATTCTTCTACATACTCGCAGAAACCAATGCCCAAGGGGGCACCTTCCGCATGCCGTAACATTATATACATTCAACTGCAAAGAACACGCAGTATAAATAACGTAAAGAACGACGCTTGTATAGGAGATATTCCGCGCAAGACGAGAGAGAGAGAACGAAACAAATGAAAAAATGAGGTAACCACCCGGGAATCGAACCCTGGATTGCATCTGACCGGCAATCGGAAGATCCCGGGTTCGATTCCCGGGTGGTTACCTCATTTTTTCATTTGTTTCGTTCTCTCTCTCTCGTCTTGCGCGGAATATCTCCTATACAAGCGTCGTTCTTTACGTTATTTATACTGCGTGTTCTTTGCAGTTGAATGTGTATATATATATATATATATATATACAGGGGTGTCCATAAAGTCACGCATCATAGGAAAATACATTTATTTTGTTTATTTATTTATTTTATGTTATTTATTTGTTCAAAATGATTCCCACCAATCTCAAGACATGTTTGTAAACGAAAAAGCAGTTTTCTTTGAATGTTCCTCAACATATTTAGCCTGATGGAGACATAAATAAGTAGACATCGCTTACGTTCCTATGATGCTGCGTGATTTTATGGACACTCTGTACATATATATACACAGTGGCCTGAAACAGAATAGAAAGATAATATTTGTCTGCCTGTTTATGCACAAAAAGTGTTCTCTGAAAATATGAAGACGCTCAAAAGAGACGTTGGTAATTATAAATATCATTTCCTTTACGGAATATGATACACGGTTTCTCTGCAAAATTATTTCCTTGCTTTTGTATTAGTCTTTAAATTGGGAATAGTATAATATTATATAAATTTTCACTTGAAGATACTTTGAATATATTTTTAAATTCTGCACACACACACACACACACACATATATATATATATATATGTGTGTGTGTGTGTGTGTGTGTGTGTGTGTGTGTGTATTGAGAGACGAGACAGAAATGCAGGGTGTCTCATAAGTCGCGGACCGTAGGCTTTATTCAAAGCCATATTAGCCATATTAGCCTATGGTGCGTGACTTCTGAGACACCCTGCATATTTCATATTGATATAGAGATCCAAAGAAATTGGCAGACTAATGGACATATTAGTCAACCCTTCAAAATGTAAAGAAAATGAGAATTACATATTATATATATTATATATATATATATATATATAGGTATACTGTAGTCACATAAATTACACTGAAGCATAAATATCTCATTTGTTGCATATAAATCCATAAATTATTGCGTGACACGCTTTCATATACTGACCTGAGGTTATTCTCTCCACACGACGATTAATCGACTCATTATTTTGCGTTAGATTAAGTTAGGTCAGGTTAGATTTAGTTAAGTTCGGTTCGGTTAGGTTTAGCTGGGTTAGGTTAGGTTAAGTTAGGTTAATTTTTTAGCGTTGACGGGATGTTCCCTCGACAAAATGGGTATGGTCCTTCCTATATTAAAAAAGGAGTGACAGTAATGATCTGTATAATGTAACAGGAGACATTAAATATATAAATACTGAAACCTTAATGAATAAATGATTGCGGTGTTTATTAACAAAGGAAGTTACAATATATTGATATTGGGATTTATAGAATATGTACAAAACTTTTGTAATTGAATTTAAATTTCAACTGAGAGTCAGACTTTGAAACTATTGATTTTAATCTCTTAATTCACATGGAATATCTTCCAAAAACTCAGTTGGAAAAAAGTAATAGTCCCAATGAGGAACAAACGAATAAATTTCTTAATTTTTTAGCCGCTACTTGAAAAAACACGTATCTGCGAAATCGTTTAGGTTAGAGCAAAAATATTTTCCTCTAGAGAAAATTAAGATAAAGAAAATTTAAAAAAAAAATGCCAATTTATTCTATGAAGCAAATAGATTTACATTTCAAATATCTAGAATTTATTTTATCTTATTAATTTTTTGAAACATTGACTTCTCGGCAGTAACATGTCAAGAGTGAAATATAGAAAAAGAATGGAGGCAGACCATTTGTGCAATTCAAGGACATTCTTAACGTAAGCGGGGAGTCAAATTGGAATCCAAGATGAAAAATGATGGAAAATTCTAGAGTAGGGATTCTAGCCTTTTTAGATCGATGTACCACCCTGTTTTTTAAGCACCACAGTCAGAGAGGTTTCGGGTTATTAATCTACAACTAATATTACTTTTCAAATACAATATCATTAAAGTAATTATCATTTAGCAAACTCCATATTAAAGCCCATTAGGTACTACTTAAGAGTTCTGCGCACCATTGAAAAGAGATCCGCGGACCACCGATGATACGCCTACGCGGCCTATCACAGATTGGAAATCGCTGTTCTAGAGCAACATTATATCGGAAGTAAGCTAATTTAAAGATTACGCTGTAACGCTATAATTTCAGTGTCACTTAGAATATTTTACCACTATTTTTCTTATATTTAATTTTTTCAAGTTTTCTCCAGTATTCTTACAAATTGACGTTCCTGCAACATATGTAAAAGACTGATAAGTATCATTAGAAGAGATTCAACGATATTTCTTTCTGAATCACATATTCTAAAAACATATTTTATCTTATATCAGTCGATAAAATGAATGTCCATTATTTCATATGCTAACAAAGGAAATTTTGACATGATCATAAGTGTTACCAACCATTTAGAAATTAATTTAAGGACAATTTTAGGATCACCTGAAGATCACGGCCCCCCAGCCTTCTTTAGTTAGCCTTATAAAGCTAACTAACGAAAATATCACGACCTAACCTAACCAATCGTTAGGTCAACTGTACGCCCTTGACGATTGGTTAGGTTAGGTCGTGATATTTTCGTTAGTTAGCCTTAGTAGTATAGCCGCAAAAGGGGAGAGTGCAAGAATGTTGCAGGTTATTATATAATGTTGCAAAGGGGGGTTGTTGCAAAGGGGTTGTTGCAAAGGGGGGTGGGGGGGAAACTTGGAGGCGGCGTTATCCCCCAAGAGAGAGAGGAGGAGAGAAAGGAGGAGAGGTGTTCACCTGGCAGGAGCCAAGTGCACATTGTTTGTTGTTTGTTTTTTCTGTTTAAGGTGCTTTCAACCCTGCTGGATTATTGACACCATTTTTTTTTTTTTTTTTTTGTAGAGAAAGGTGGTGAAAGAAGTAGTAGAAGACTTCAGCCGAGTTGGCGTTGTTTTATAAGCTCCTAATCGGCCAGTTGGCGTAAATGGCTTGAGTTGCCAGATACCGCGATACCATTGTATACATTATTATTATAGACTTCTAATCAGCCAGTTGGCTGTAAATGGTTGTCAGATACCTCTTTTTAGCAGTATTATTGCCTACATTATTATTATATACGCCTAATCAGCCAAGGGGGGAGAGGTACACATGCAGGAGGTACACACACATACAGGAGGTACACATGCAGTAGTTACACATGCAGGAGAGAGAGAGCTGAAGGAGGGAGAGAGACGCCTGTAGGAGAGAGAGAGAGAGAGAGAGCTGAAGAAGGGAGAGAGACGCCTGTAGGAGAGAGAGAGAGAGACGCCTGAAGGAGAGAGAGAGAGAGAGAGTAGTTGCCTTTAAGGCATATTATTTTCGTTTTCCTAACCTAAGAGGCCACTAAGGGGTTTACCAAAGGGCCAAAAAAAGAAGGACCAGAGGTCCTTGCTCGGCTGGAGCCGAGCTGGGAATGAGTCTTCACCAGCTTCTCGATCTTTTATAAGCCTCTATTCTGGCTGAGTTGCCAGATCACGCCTTGTATTGGGGTGCTGAGTTGCCAGATCGCACCATGTACTCTAATAAGCATTGTGTACCACAATATGGTAGATGAATTAAATAATTACACACTTAATTGAAATATAGATGTATATAGTGTTTTACAATAGATGTATACAGTGGATTATATGCAAAATATAACATTAACTTGAGCTTCCTTGAAGTTGAACTTATCGAATTTTCATGTTTCAGAAAGATTTACGCGTTAATAGAATTAGTAAAGTTACCCAATAAATAAATCGTTAGACAGAAATGATTTTTATAAGGGATACCCAACTAATTATGCACCAATCAATAAATAATAGCAAACGTGAATAAAGAGTTCCAATTCATGTGAATGAGAACTAAAATTTTAGTTATTGTATTATCATAAGACTACATCAATATTTACTATAAATACGAGTATATTTAATATTCTTCATTAACAAAAGCTTTAAAACCAGATCTCTAAAATATTTTCATGATTCCGCGATACAATTCGAAACACATGAGCTTCATCCCTGCGAAGAAAATTGAAAAACGAAATTTAAAGAAACGAAGAAAGTTGGAAATACCCAAAACATAATCCGATAGTGTATAACGTTGCAGTATTCGCTTGAAGAAAGGAGAGGTTGCAAACTCTACTTGAATAAATGTAATTACCTAAACTGCACGCGAAGGAGTTTAAATAGATCCAGCAAATAAAGCCTTTGAACAATGATTTCATGTTTCAGAAAGATTTACGCGTTAATAGAATTAGTAAAGTTACCCAATAAATAAATCGTTAGACAGAAATGATTTTTATAAGGGATACCCAACTAATTATGCACCAATCAATAAATAATAGCAAACGTGAATAAAGAGTTCCAATTCATGTGAATGAGATAACTAAAATTTTAGTTATTGTATTATCATAAGACTACATCAATATTTACTATAAATACGAGTATATTTAATATTCTTCATTAACAAAAGCTTTAAAACCAGATCTCTAAAATATTTTCATGATTCCGCGATACAATTCGAAACACATGAGCTTCATCCCTGCGAAGAAAATTGAAAAACGAAATTTAAAGAAACGAAAAAGTTGGAAATACCCAAAACATAATCCGATAGAGGAAAGGATTTCCGAGAATCTGCCCAACTCGGTCGACCATATTTTACCTTTCTTCGAGTCAAATCAAACAAAACCTCACCTCACTCCTTATTTTCAGCATTCATTCATTTCACGTTTTATTGTGAATTTCATCCCATATATATATAATATATATATATATATATATATATATATATATATATATATATATATATACCCTTTGGATAACCTTTGGTTAGCTTCCGCCCGAATTGTTCATTCTGACGAAGGTCAAGCTTTCCACTCCACCTTAGACCTACAGTTTAACGTGGAACCATCAACAGCCCCGCGTTTTAACCACTAGGACACGTAGGGTGCCCATTTATCTGCCAACCACTTTATTTTATTATGTGTAATGACCACCTTAGACCTACAGTTTAACGTGGAACCATCAACAGCCCCAGCGTCTTAACCACTAGGACACGTAGGGCACCCATTTATCTGCTAACCATTTTCTTTTATTATGTGTAATGACCACCTTAGACCTACAGTTTAACATGGAACCATCAACAGCCCAGCGTCTTAACCACTAGGACACATAGGGTACCCATTTATCTGCCAACCACTTTCTTTTATTATGTGTAATGACCACCTTAGACCTACAGTTTAACGTGGAACCATCAACAGCCCCAGCGTCTTAACCACTAGGACACGTAGGGCACCCATTTATCTGCCAACCACTTTCTTTTATTATGTGTAATGACCACCTTAGACCTACAGTTTAACGTGGAACCATCAACAGCCCCAGCGTCTTAACCACTAGGACACGTAGGGCACCCATTTATCTGCCAACCACTTTCTTTTATTATGTGGAATGACCACCTTAGACCTACAGTTTAACTCCGAACCATCAACAGCCCGCGTCTTAACCACTAGGACACGTAGGGTGCCCATTTATCTGCCAACCACTTCTTTTATTATGTGTAATGACCACCTTAGACCTACAGTTTAACTCCGAACCATCAACAGCCCCGCGTCTTAACCACTAGGACACGTAGGGTGCCCATTTATCTGCCAACCACTTTATTTTATTATGTGTAATGACCACCTTAGACCTACAGTTTAACGTTGAAACCGAATGTTATTTTTAAAATATAATTATGATATATTTCTTTATACCCTCTCGATTACATTAGTGACTATGATGCGGAAATTGAGTAAATGGAAATATTATTTTCTCGAAAACTATGGGTGATAGAAAACTTCTGAAACCATATTTGGAATCAATATCAAAAGTTCTATACGAATCACCAAATAATTTTCAAAGGAGAATAAGAGCATTAATTCTATTAGTGGAAATATAAAGATGCAATTACTCGTCCGTACCCGTTATAGCAGAATGGTACACGTCATAGCTCCACCCAGCTACATCGGCAGCCAATCACGACGAACATCTGGTCTTTTGGGAGGAGCTTGGCGAATGTGCATATAAAAGGGGATATTTTCAGTTGGGAGTAACAGTAGCTATTTTCGCATCAGTGAATAATCATTCCTCAACCATGGACCTGTACGTCTCCCCAGATTTGTATGAAGAAAGTGATACTGCAGCATTAACCGCAATTAGTCTTTTCAATGCGATTGATTGTGGCGAATTATTTTCGACGCAAACCGTAGAAGATATTTGCAGTGACGCTCCTTACAATCCGACGCAAGGGACTACCATAGAAATGTAAGTGTCCATAATTCGATTTTATATATATACGGAGAGTTGTAGTATTTCGTCAAATAGATACTAGTCAAAAATGTCAATCAATGTTATTTCCCCATCATGCTAAAATCGAAATTGGTAATCGAATCAAAGATATCTTCACATAATGGGGATCTGTCTGTATACTCGTATATGTTTTAAAAGCATTATTCCTTTAAGGTCCGATGAGGATTTGACACGTGTTATACAATCTTTGAAGAACCTCGGAATATGGATGATATACTGATCAGTCAGCAGTGTCAAACATCCTCCACCATGGACCTGTACGTCTCCCCAGACTTGTATGAAGAACGTGATACTGCAGCATTAACCACAATTAGTCTTTCAATGCGATTGATTGTGGCGAATTATTATTTTCAACGCAAACCGTAGAAGATATTTGCAGTGACGCTCCTTACAACCCGACGCAAGGGACTACCATAGAAATGTAAGTGTCTATAATTAGAATTTTATATATATATGGAGAGTTGTAGTATCTCGACAAATAGATACTCGCCAAAAATGTCAATCAGTGTTATTTCCCCATTATGCTAAAATCGAAATTTTTATGGCGTTCACTCCTCGAACCAAAGATATCTTCACATAATGGGGATCTGTCTGTCTGTATACTCTGTATATGTTTTAAAAGCATTATTCCTTTAAGGTCCGATGAGGATTTGACACGAGTTATACAATCTTTTGAAGAATCTCGGAATAGGGAGGGTATACTGATCAGTCAACAATGTCACACCGAAATAATGTAAGTGTTTTTCGATCTTTTTGGGATAAGAAGACACAATATATTTTCATAAATTTATTAAATGAAAGAAATCAGTACAATAAACGAATATACCGTTACAAATATACGAACAAAAACATTATAATATACAACGAGTACGTACAATTGGAAAACGGTTTTTTATCTGTCTGCATACCATTTCATCGTTTCGGTGAGTGTGACACGGGTCAAATAAATTTAAAAAATTTATAAATTCTTTATCATTTGACATATGCATGAGAAATGAGACACAGTACATTCCGCAAACATTAGTAAAATATCCCTGCATACGAAATGGGTTCCATACAACTTCGGGAATATGTAACTGAGCGAGAAATTTTACAATAATAGGGTCACTCCAGGGTTGAGTACCGAGTGAATCAAAATAGTACAGGCGCTGTCTATTTTTAAAATAGACAGCGATCCAGTGAATCCCTTCATTACCGATGATGTCTGTGTTCACAATAAGACTACCGCATTCTCGCGTACTTGGCAAACTCAATGTTTCATTCTTCGCAAACACGCCGATAAATTTGGAACGTGTGACTCGCTCCATTACTTTCTGAAGTGTATTAGCATCCATTTTAAAAGTCAGTGATAACGCTTCTAAATCTATCTACTTCTATTAGGGCTTGCGATTCGAGATATACTAGTACACTAATAGGAGCGTCTATAGGCTTGGCGAATTCCAGCCGCACTGAGATGTTACCGCTCTGCTGTGGTGTTAAATGGGTATTTACGCTAGCAGATAAGTCAGGTGTAATGTCAAACGGATAAAGGTTAAATTGATCAATGAATTCTTCCTGCGTTACCCCATTACCAAGCTCATCACAATCACCTGCAATATGGGTCAGATTACTATAGGCTCTGGCACAAAGAGGTAACACAGCGTCTGATGAATAGTCCGTACCCATTGTTCCACCCAAAGCAGTGCCATTAACGTATAGAGTTATATTTTTAAGTCCGAAATTCTCGAATTTAAAGGCACTCTTTTTATATTTTCCATTCACCGAAGCGTGGTCCTGCATGCCGATTAATATCCTTTTAGGAAGATTTCCCAGGGCAATGTTTTCTATCTGCTTCGATGCCAACCCTGCAGGAACCGTATATAGTTTGATCTGCACTCTGTTAATAGGATATTTCACTGTAGCGTTTAGTAAATTTTTCTCAATTTCTAGTTGTTTTGGTGAACTTAATTTCACTCGCCGTACGCGGAGGTATGTGTCCATAATGTGAACCACAACGGACTTTGCACCCTCTTCTTGATTCGCATCCAGATTTAAGCAGATCTCAGGACTCGTGCGGGTGAGCTTTATTTTCATATCCACCCCGTTCACAAGCAACTTCTCCTGGAAAGTGAAATCTGTGTGCAACCGTCCAAAACACTCGTATATTTTCTTTTTAGAATTTTTAAATTTGTCCTTTATACTATTTTCATCTTTAGTTTGATAATATCCCTCCGCACTTAAAAAGGTAGCCTTCGCTTCTTTGGAAAAGTTGAGGACATTTTCCAAATAGGCTCGTAGATGATAGTACCCCGTGCCTGCCGATATGTTGGTCTGATTTAAATATACGTCACACTGGTTGAATATGGCGTGCAGAAAGTTTGTTTCAGGGTATACAGCATATTTGTCATCGCAGGCCGTTCCATCAGAATGGGCTATACGTAGCTTAGCGTACATGTGCACACAGCTTGGATCAAAAAAGTAAGGACCTGAGCTGGGTATCACGAATTCTATAGGTGCACTCGGTGAACTAATTGTGTTTAAAGGGTTAATTGTAATAAAGTCACTGTGCTCAATAGAAACTTGGGTTGGCGGGAGCTCAAAAAAGGACAGCTCCGATTTACAGCATTGTGAACTACATGGGTGGATGAAGCGTGCCATGGCGAAATAGTGACTCCTCTCTCGACAAGTGGTAAACAAACTATGATTCATGAGATCAATATCCTTAGCTTATATCAGTCAAAAAAGTGGTCAACCATAGGTTTCATTCGCTTACAGCATTTCTTTTTTGATAGCCTTTTACGTTTAATACCACGTGACCCCTTCTTCTTCCGGGGAGCCCTCTTCTTCTTCCCGCCACCACGCATTTTTCTCTTTGCATCTTTGATGATTTCGTTCCGTGTACGCTTTAAATGTTTTTTTAGAGCTTCTTTAGGTTTAGCCCCGGCCAATATGTCTTCTGCAGTGTTAAGCCTGATTGTAGCGCTTTCCTTCCAAGGTATCTGGCACCCCTCTTCAGCAAAGGAACAGCCGTACGTAGTATGGATGAAAAAATGGATCCAAGTCCACTACCGCGCTGGTATCGCATCCCTCGATAGACGGTGAAAGGCTTTCTATCCATTATAACTCAGTGCGTCGAAAGTGTAGCTTCACTGTTAAGCTCCCGTTACCGAATGGGAAGTTTTCGCCCTCAATCGTTCTATATATATTGTGATATTGGTTATTAAATTAGTTGCGACATTCACATAATGGGGCCTGTCATATGTAATACTCAAACTCCTTCCTCTATGGTTGGGGATGTGAGCAATGCGCAGCAGGCGTGCCTGGGTATCCCCAACAAACTGGTGCTCCACTATATTACTGTAAATATAGCACATGTCTGGGGACCTTTCAGCCAATTTCTCCATCTTCAATTGATACATTAATCTGGACAAGTTATACTGTGTCTCGTGAAATGTGTCTCTTTGGAAGGCTGCGCTATATCGGCCGTTGGTTAGAATTTTGAACTTTCTATGTTCTTTAAGACGTCTGTTAGTCTTTGATTTTAGGATTAGTGTATGTGCAGGGTTGTTTACGATTTCATATACTAAATCATTCGTAAGGTTTGAGTTTCTTAAACTCACGTTTAAGCCTCTCACAACATCCTCGGCCGAACCATATTGACCCGGCCCTAGTCTTACTTCTGTACTGTAATACCGTGTAATCTTAGTCCGAGCGATGCGCATAGTTTCATCCATAGCTACCCCAGCTTTTTCACACTCGTCAATGTCTCTAAGAATCGTAAAAACGGTTTCTTTATGTTCAATATTTAAAAAGACGGTGTCCAGCTGAATTTCGCATATCCCCACCTCATACGAATCACGACCCAATTCAATGTGCCCATGGAGTTCTGTTACAAAGTTGGCTAGCGTGTTGTTAGGGTGTACAGACAGGGACGAGGAGGACGGGAGTGTGACGTAGAAATGGTTAGGAGCCATGTTGCATACTATTTAAGCTTCATTATTGCATCAGCTTTTATATAGGTGTTGAAGCTTTCTGGGTACCCTAGCCATTTCACCAGGTACATTTTTCTCCTTCCTGAACCTTTGCTTCCTAAAATTTTCTCAATTTTAAACACATTTTTTTCTAAATTAAACGCAACTTTCTGCAATTCCTCGCGGTAAAAGCCTCCTGAGATTTCTTCCCCATTCAAATCTTCAATGTAATACATCATTATACACCTTTAGGTCTCACAGCCCTAACTTTAAAAATCTCGCGTGTCCATCCTTGCTCAAAACCCTTTGCGAATTTATTCCCCGAACGCGACAGCCTTACATAATCATTGATTTTGAAGCGCACAGAGTGTGGTGGTGGTGGTGGTGGTGATCCATCTCTTCTCGGGAGCGTACCTCTTTCTAAAACTTCGTTAGGTGTTGCCCCAATCGTGCGATGGTGTGAGCGGTTGTAGGATGATGCCAATGATTCCAGAATGTCTAGAAATCTGTATGTGTTTTTATGTGTAAAATAACGGTGCATGCGTTCCTTTATGGTGCGCTGAACTCTTTCAGCTAAAGAAGCCTTATGTATAGAATTGGTTGTGTAATAGCTGATATTAAACTCTGTCAACATATTCTGAAAAGCACGGCCTATAAACTCCTTCCCCATATCCGTACAAAAATAGCCAGGAACCCTGTTTTCTTTTAACATTAGCGTTTTGGTGGCTTTAGCAACTGTTTCAGGTGATTTATTTTTCAGAGGAACTAGCCACAGATATCTAGAGAACACGTCTATTATGAATAGAATGTAGCGGTAACCATCGTTATACACAGAATATCTTTGCATGTCTGTTAAATCTGCTTGCCAAATAGAATCAATCGAGGAAGCCGTTGTCTTGGCTGTTTTAAACCTTTTTCTCACAGGCTTATGAAGCGTATAAGCGTCCTGCTCCCTCAAAAATCTTTCAACATCTTTTTTTCCTACTCCGTAAACACTTCTGTACAGTCTATCTACGCCGCCGTAAGAGGATGGGGTAGAAATGTCATAATAGCGTTTAGTTAATACGTTAGCCATTTGCGTATTTTAGAGGCACGTGGGTAGGGTTGGTTTAACCTCTTCTTGCTCCTCTTCAAAGGTGTTACCGCCGGGGGTGACGGCGCCTTCAATTGTGTCACAGGCGTTGCATGTTCCAAGTCTTTTAACCTGTTCAGATTTCCTATCAACGTTTTAGGGACATTTATTTGTTGTAGTCTTGCTTTAATATGCTTCCATCCTGATGGTGATGGCCTATCCCACTTTCTCACCAGATCATGGACAATGTCTACGATATTCGATCCCTGTACCTTTGATCCTTCCACAATGATCTCCCCTGTATCGGTCCATTGTATGGCGGGATCCTCATTCAATAGATTATAAAGACTTAAGCCTTTACTCCTCAATGTAAGTGGGAGGGTATTTTTTAATACATGTTCGATATGTTGTGTGGCTAATCTTTTTGGTTGGTCAGCTGTGTCGTCGGGTATATCCTATGTCGCCATCGTCCCCCGTGCTGTGCCTAATAACCACAGGAATCTCTGTAGGGCTCTTATAATTTTCGTACTCGTGAAGAAATTTCTGCAGAGCTTCTTGGTATAAGATTCTTTTCTCATCAGGTGTTTTTTCACTGTTTAATAGGGCTAACAATTCGCTTTCCATTCTTTTAAGTCTGCTTTTACGGGGATCTAGATCCGTGTCTCTTTGCAGTGAGGCGTACACCTCGTGGGGAATCACTACCACTTTCTTCATTATATTAATCTAGTCAGTAAAGGACCCAAAACTGAAAATAAGATGGGGAGAAATGACCCTCCTGTTTGTACAATAATTCGCTTTTTCTTCGCTACAGTTTGGCTTTTACGAGCGAGTGCACGTATTATGTTCTTGTAGCGGCGTAGGCGAGCCTTCTGATGGGTTTTCATTGATACATTGCAATTTATAACGTTAAGACAGATTTCACAGATGCATTTTAAAAAGTCGGCATCGATATTTTTAATAAACATCTGCTGCATTGCCCGAGGCAGTCGATGATAGATTTTTATTAATTCACGGTATTTCTTTAGTCTCTTTGTCATTCTGGAATATACACCGTTTCAGGCTCGTTTGGAAATATATTCGTTCGCAGAAGCACTCTAAACGTGTTTCGCGGATGAAGGTCGCAAAGCAAATATCCGTAACGCGTGCTTGTAGCTTCTTTATAAACTTCCAAAAACTCCTTACGCTGATTCGGGAACATTTGATTGGCTAATACCCCAATTTGTGATACATCTCTACGTTGCGCGAATAAGACTAGATATTGCGTATTTAACGACACATCGCGCATGTATCTATTTTTGAAAAATAGATTCTGATTGATGAAGAACACGCTTATGTTAAGATGGTGGGAGAATACTGTAAATGTCTCGGCAAACGTTTTATCCATCTCCAACATGAGATCGTCAATTACAATGATTGTATGTTCATTTCCCTTTAACGAATTAACGTCATATACGCCTTTGTGGAACAAAATATCATCTTGGTACTCGTTGAACACTGATTGATACGTCGAATAGCACCATATAACTTTACGCACAAATTTCGAGAACATCTCCCCCTTTTCTTTAATGATTTTAAGCATAAACACAGTTTTACCACATCCTGTAGGTCCAGATATAATACATGTGGATGGGCTCGTGAATCTGAATTTTTCTACAGAGTCCATTTCTAACACGTCACACTCCTAAGTGAGTCATTTACAAAATATTACAAATTTTGAGTGCTGATCCTTATATTTCTTCTCCCACAGAACCGTGAATGACGATGAGGTAGAGCAGCCCATCATTACGGATGACCTCGACGACAGTGTAGTTGTGATCTCCTCCCCTGAACCCTCACCAGCGATACCGGTAACACGTCCAAAGCGGAGGTATGAGATACCCACGTCAGGTATAAAGCGACCGAAATACGCGTCTGTTGCAGCGGTAATAGATCCCCAACCCTCAACCTCTTACGCAACAACACCCCCAGCAGCACCTAATATATCCCCTTATTCATCCGCCGCCCCCCGTTCTGTTAAGTCTACAATAATAGAGCCCCAACCATCAACCTCCTACGCAACAGGGCCCCCATCAGCAGCACCTTCCGCTAATATATCCACTAATTCATCCGCCCCCCGTTCTGTTGAGGATGGTATAACGCTGGAATTGGTGCGATCCGCAGCCCCCACCCCAGCCTTGACTAGAAATCGGTATAGAGTCAGGGTGACCCTAGAGTCATGTATAGCAATGGTATTGAGCGCGGACTACGCCGGGTTGTAGAGCGTATTATAGAGTTTGCTCTTCAGAATCGTGACGAGCGTGAAGTCAGGACGAGTATGTCCTTTGGATTCGGGTCAGATGACGGTGATGTAGACGATTATTGGGTGATAGTGCCATTTAGACGTTTGGCGGCTGAAGATGTAGAATATATATTAGGGCGTATAATGCAAGCCGCCCAAAGTAGTATAGCCTTCAATATGGACAACTTCACGGTAAATATTGACCATGTATACCGTGTTGCGGGTCATAGTGCCATACCGTATACTCTTAACTTCAATTCTCAAGCTATTTATAGACGGCATATAAACGTCGATCGTGGTTGCGGCTTTATAGCAGTACTCTTAGCACGTATGTTTACTGTACAAAATACACGAACTCAAAAAATTTGGTTGCCTACAGTCGTGGAGCATGCCCGTAAACTAGCTGAAGACTGTGAACTTGAATTTGACTGTAATATGGGTCCTGAAGAGCTGAGAAGGGTAGAACAGGAAATGAATGTCCGCATAGTTGTGTTTGGGTTGGATGATCGTCGTAGGACTGTGTATGTTTTTAAAAGCTGTGTGAGAGATCGTACAAGGCCCCTACTTATTTTAGGATTGTCAGGGACAACGTATCTCCCCATCCGTAATATAAGGTGGCTTTACGCGAGTTATGACAAAAGTCGAAAATATGGGAGACATCATGATTTGTGTAAGGGGTGCCTCGAGTTTGCGGATGATATAGTGAGACATTGTAAAGAATGTCACATGGTATGTGAGCAGTGTAAAAGCACCAAATGTGAAAGCCGTGTAGTTGAAGCTGAGAAGAGAGACTGTGATGTGTGTAGACGCACATTTTTCAATAATAGCTGTTTTGATTTCCATAAATCAATTGGCACGTGCAGGAAAATGAGAATCTGTGAATGTGGTATGTTTCACACAATGGATAATTGGGGAAAATTTAAGCACAAGTGTGACGTAATTCACTGTCCTACATGCCAGGAGGAATATAAGGCGGATGGAGTAAAGCATGTATGTTATATGAAAGATGCTAAGCCTAAAAATAACCCCTGTATAACTGTATACTACGATATAGAAACATATACGAACGCTGAAACCAAAGAGGTAATTCCACATTTACTTGTGAGCCAGACTATCTGTGATGAGTGTATGGATATCGAATGTGACGAGTGCCCCAAATGTGGTAAACGGACAAACGTTTTTAAAACGAATGTCAGCGATAGTCCTGTGAAACTATTTGTGTCCTATATTGTCAAGTTAGCCGACAAGTTCAAAAAAATGACTGTGTATATTCTCGCCCATAACGGGGCAAAGTTTGACACGCAGTTCCTTTATAAGGAGTTGCTTGAACACGAATCCTCTGAGATATTTACAGGTGATCCATTGAAAAGAGGCAACAAATTAATACAGATGCAGATAAGAGGCAATGTACAATTTAAAGATACTTTATTATTCACACCTTGTAAATTAGCAAAGCTACCCAAGGTGATGGGAGTAGCAGCTGAAGTTTCCAAAGGATACTTCCCATACACTTTCCTCACCAGCGAGACTTTAAACTACGTAGGCCCACCACCCCCCAAACATTATTTTGACTGCATGGATGAACGTGAAGACTTTGATCGATACTACGACAGTTTTAATGAAAGTAACCCTTATAATATAGCTGATGAATGTGAGCGTTATTGCGTGAATGATGTGCGCGTGCTTAGAGTATGTTTCCAGGCCTTTAGAAGGATGTACATAGCCCGTTTCAAATGCGATCCACTGCAAGTCGCAACCACCATCGCATCATTATGTTTTACGGTGTTCAAGAATAACTTCATGCCGAAAGACACCTTAGCCATTATTCACCGAAACAATCCCCGCAGTTACGGGCACAAGGCTATTTACTGGCTCATACACCTACAGCAACAGACAGGTGTATACATAAAGCACGCCCGCAACACGGGTGAAGTACCCATTAAGATTAATGGACGTGTTTTTTGGGTTGATGGGTTAAGTGAAAACCGTGTCACTGGTGTGAAGACTGTGTACTCCTTTAACGGTTGCTGGTGGCATGGATGCCCCCGTCCTGAGTGCGGAGTCACCGGAGATATCAACGGTAGGTCTCCTGCCGACTGTCTTGCATCGACCCGCACCCGCGATCAACTTATAGGATCACAGTTCACTCACAAAGTCTTGTGGGAGCATGAATATGATGCACGGATGGAGACAGACGAGGTGTACCGTGAGGAAATAAAAGCGATCAAGCGTTCAATGGTGCTGGATCCTCTCAAATGTGGTGATAGCTTGTTTGGAGGACGTACAAATCCTTTCAGACTATACTTCCCACCTACGGAGGGCGTGAAGCTCCATTACTACGATTTCTGTTCTTTATACCCATACGTGATGAAGAGCAATCCGTACCCCGTGGGCGCTCCTGAGAAACTGGTGGGGCCTAGCCTACCATCCATCAATGAATTTTCAAAAAATTTGAATGATCGTTACTTTGGGATCTCTTTCGTAGACGTACTCCCCCCACGCAATTTATGGATGCCGATCTTACCTGTCGTTATCGACGACAAGCTCATGTTTCCCCTGTGCGTGAAGTGCGCGGAAGAGGATAACGGCGAATGTAACCATATACCCCACCAGCGTAAGATCAGAGGCGTATATACAAGTCCTGAGTTGGCCCTAGCCGTGCGCCATGGTTATAGAATACTGAAGATACATGAGGTGTGGAGGTTTCAGAAGCTACCCAACCTTTTCACACCATATATAAACACCTTTTTGAAGGATAAGGTTGAGGCATCAGGGTATCCGCGAGGAGTTGATACCGAAGATGAAAAGTCTGCCTATATTCAACGTTACCGCGACCGCGAAGGTATACAACTTGATCGTGTCCAAATTGTAAAGAATCCTGGCAAGCGCTTTAGTGCAAAGTTGTGTCTAAACAGTCTATGGGGAAAATTTGCGCAGAATACCGGCAGAGGGAGCATTCATTTGGCACAAAGTTATAGCGATGTCTGGGATTATGCCAATGCCCCCGATAAAGAGGTCATGGAGATCGTAAATGTAGGTAATACTTACGTAATAAAGTACAACAACACTGAATTTGCCACAGATACCTCAAGGGTTACAAACATACCTGTGGCCAGCTTCACAACAGCCTACGCCCGTATAAAACTTTGGGGTCTATGCATTCTCTTGGGCGGAGAGTATTGTATGCCGATACAGATAGCGTGATATTCACAGAGAGGGAGGGTGAATACATGCCCACTATTGGGGAGTTCCTCGGCGAGCTCACTGATGAGATCAAGGATGAGTATGGGGACAACGCATACGCCGACTCTTTTGCCTCAACAGGACCTAAGACTTATGGGGTACGGGTCAGGGTGGGGGATGAAATGAAATATATCGTGAAGGCAAAGGGTATTACGCTCAACCATGCGAATCGGGAGGTTGTTAACTTTGAGTCGTTGAAGGATCTAGTATGTTTGGATGAACAACCTCACCAACTAATTGTAGGCACCCACAATTTTCGGGCGCAGAAGCTGGGGGGCGTGAAGGAACTTAGGGGTACGATGGTGTGCCGTAACACCTATAGGAAACGTTACCAGTTACCTGGTACCTATGATACCGTACCCTTTGGATACCAATGATGCTTCTAACTCACACGTCTTGTATATAATCGTATCTATTTGTATATATATATATATATATATATATATATATATATATATATATATATAACTTGAATATCTCGTTTATTAAATCGTATTTGTAAATATATATAACTTGAATATCTCGTTTATTAAATAAATCATGTTTCAAATAGCGTTTCACTTTCTCCTTTGTGTGTGTGTGTGTGTGTGTGTGTGTGTGTGTGTGTGTAGGTGAAAGTTCTAAGCTCCGCCCACTGTAAGACCGTGAGTCATGCTACTATCTGGGATCCCTGCGTGGTCAGTCGACCGCAGTAAGCCCGAGAGATCAGACGTGTATTCAGATCAGACGTGTATTCAAATGGCTACCTTTAATATTGCTTGTACAACGTTTACGAAATGGTATTCAGTAAAGTGCCAGGATGTGGTGGATACCGAAAAACTTCCTATTCATCCCTCCTATGCCTCTTTTAAAAACACATTGGATTGTGCGAAGTTCCAAGATGTACAAATACTCTACGGATGTTCTGGTGAGACCGTTGAAGGCTTTCGTTGCACAGACGATGTGCTGAAGTATACTGCAGAGCTAAACTTTATAAAGTCTCACATACACCGTGAAGTAAAAGAAACAACGCGTGCAGAAGAGAAGCAGCAGGTATGGATAATGAGTCTTGCTGATGGGTGGTGTGACAAGCGGTATTACGTCATGCTACACCATGTCGATTACTCATACCCTACGACTGGAAATGTGAATCTCGTGATCATGGACAATCTTAAGTATTTTTATCACTATATTAACGTATATCATGATGAGGTTCGTAGTGAGGTTGTGGCTAGTGCCCTGCGTGAATTTTTAACAGAGTTTAGAGACGAGTATCGTTTGATGGGCAGAAAGGAAAAATATGAACATATGTTCCTCTCAAATAGTGCGCCGGAGTGTGGAGATGTTTAGTAAAATGTTCCTAGTTCTTATCCAAAATGTCTGGTGCGTAGGCTGGTAGTGATATTCTTGTACCGGTACAACAATTCGACTCGCGGAACAAGCCCATTCACGTATCATCGAGTCAGCCGCCCGTCGAACCATTCCTGCCTACCTGCGTGCCTCACACGGCTCATAGTTATCTCAGAGCTTGAGCCGAGTGGACGTGCGCTCTTCGAATACGATGGAACTTCCTTTGAGCAGCATTCTCAACGCCTCGTACGATGTGTCCGTGACGAAATCGTTGCGCGTGTTCAGGCGTAATTCCGGTACCATTAGCTATGTACTGGAAACGGAATGTAGACCGACAAACAAACGGGTTTATTTAAGTATCGAGGAGATGAATAGAATCTTTGTGATAGTTGAGAAGTGGAGTGAAGATCGTTATAAAATACCTGCTAACGTAGGTACAAGAAGAGAGCAGATTAGTGACGCACCCTCATACGCCGTTGTATGTACGTTGTGTATAAATAACGATCGGCCGTGCATTGATATAGGCTGATGTGGAAGAATGCTTCTGATAATAACGCTCTTATTCCTACGCGAAACCGTTTCATCCTCGACAGAATGTTTGAAATCGTCGGATTCCGTAAACTGAAACCTATATTAGACGCGCGTGTTACGGATATGTTTTATTTTGATACAGTACTTGAATACGCATACACTGCTCTGCTCGATGGGTTTACCGAGTGTAGGGCTGGTGAGAATGGTCTAGTGCTGGATGTTTATTTAAAAAGTTTAGACTCTTTGAAATACCATGAACTTTGGTACAAAGCAATTGATCGGTACAAGGCTGAGCTCACCTACACCGTTCACCCTGAAGAACTATTTCTTTATATAACGCGCAGTTGTCGTAACGATTTAGAAGATTATTTCAATTGCCGCTATGTTGAGTGAGTTCACGATTGAAAAGCTCGAGTCGGTAGAAATAAACCCTCGATTGGAAAAGCGTTCTTATAAACTTGTGTTTAATAATGTAGCTAACGATGAACTCTTTGTGCGTGCTTTTGATTGTATTCTAGACGTGTTTAAAGATGACTTACCAACCGGTTGTAAAGTGGGAACAAAAATAGTACTGAACGATATGAAAGCCCTTCATATCGAATACAGGTTTCCCTATACTTTAAGCGGTGAAATATTATTAAGCCGCATATACTGCGTAATGCAGAGCAATAATGATGTAATTGTAAACTCGATTAAGACGAGTTTAGTATTTTGAAAAAAAAGTGAATTGTATATATTTTGCTTGACATTTCCCCGATTATACGCATATTTCTATTGATTTGTGTTTATATATATATATATATATATATATATTTTGCGTGATATTTCTCCTGTACTGTTATGTACATATTTCTATTGAAGTGTATATTTATTTGAAATGTATATTTTATTTTATATATCACCATAATTGTGTGTGTGTGTATATTTCTCCTGTACTGTTATGTACATATTTCTATTGAAGTGTATATTTATTTGAAATGTATATTTTATTTTATATATATATCCATAATTGTGTGTATATATTTCTGTTATACGCATATTCCTCAAATGTATATTTATTTTCTATATATTTATAATAAAAAGAATGATGCAATGTTGTTTATTGTTATGCCTTCTACTACCGGTATTCGAAATATAATAATGTATACAACGGTATTGCGGTATCTGGCAATATTTAAGCCTTCTAAGCCAACTGGCTGATTAGGAGTCTATAATAGTGTATACAATGGTATCTGGCAACTCTGTCTTCGGAATACATGGCGCTATCTGGCAACTCATTTACAGCCAACTGGCTGATTAGGCGTATATAATAATAATGTATACAATAATACTGCTAAAAAGAGGTATCTGACAACCATTTACAGCCAACTGGCTGATTAGGAGTCTATAATAATGTATACAATGGTATCGCGGTATCTGGCAACTCAAGCCATTTACGCCAACTGGCTGATTAGGAGCCTATAAAACAACGCCAACTCGGCTGAAGTCTTAATGTGCACTTGGCTCCTGCCAGGTGAACACCTCTCCTCCTTTCTCTCCTCCTCCCTCTTGGGGGATAACGCCGCCTCCAAGTTTCCCCCCACCCCTTTGCAACAACCCCCCTTTGCAACAACCACCCCCTTTGCAACAACCCCCAATAACCTGCAACATTCTTGCACTCTCCCCTTTTGCGGCTATACTACTGCTGCGCACGAATCTATGAACAGTTGAACGAGGAATTTACAGTTCGACACTGGCACGACGGATGGACTTTCTCGGGCTACTACCAAAGGCGCAGCGTATTCGTTCAACATCATCTTCCGATCTTGTTCGCCTTCCAGAGTGTTCCTTTAGAACACTGCCAGTCTCCTCAAATTTCTTGGTCCATGCATATAGGTGGGTGGTTCCTCGTGAAAGGTTGTACGGAATCGCCGTTGCACCAGAGTAGGGGACTTCAACTCAGCCATCCATAATACACATTTCGCTTTTTCTTGTGTGGTAAACATAATTCAATCTGAAACAAACAAAAAGCATTATGACAGACACTTACGCATAGCATATGGTGTAGTAACTTGCAATGTTTCAACATTCTCACATTAATACTTTAAAAATTACAGAGTTTCAAAGTTGTTTCATTTCAAATGGGACACCCAGTATATTAAGCTAGGGAGTTAGTAGTAGTATAGCCGCAAAATGTGAGACAGAAATGGGTCGATTTGAAAATTTCCCCCTCACCGTCCTTCATGACGGTCCCTCCTTTGAGGTGTCCTTCATGGTCCTTCAAAAAAAAAAAAAAAAAAAAAAAGGAAAAAAAGAAAAGAGGAAAAAAAGAAAAGGAAGAGGAAGAAAAGGAAGAGGAAGAAAAGGAAGAGGAAAAAAGAAAAGGAAGAGGAAAAAAAGAAGAGGAAAAAAAAATCATCGCATTCCTCCTTGAAAAAAGGGGGTTCATCATCGCTTTCCTCCTTGAAAAAAGGGGGTTCATCATTGCTTTCCTCCTTGAAAAACAAAAAAAGGAAGAGAAAACAGAAAAAAGGGGGTTCATCACTGCTTTCCTCCTTGAAAAAAGGGGGTTCATCATCGCTTTCCTCATTGAAAAAAAAAACGTTTTCACATTCAATCAAAAAAGGATTCTTCTTCACCTTCCTTCAAAAGAGAAAAAAAATTAAGAAGGGCTTCATCATAACCTTTCATGAGAAAAATCTTCCTGTGGGGTTCTTTCAAGGTTTTTCGAAACAGACAAAATCAGACAATCAAATATTCGAGTACTTTTTGTTCCATCGTATTCGTTCCCCCCGATAACTCCAATATCGTTTCTGTTCCACTCTTTCTCTATTTCTTTCCCATTTCTTCGTCTGTTCCAGTTTCTCTTCTTCACTATCTTCTTTCTTGGTCACATCGACCATATTATCTTTTTAAGTGTATTATCGTTTTCATAATTGCATACATCACAAATTAAAAACTCAGACTAAACATGTTTTAAATCAATAACATTTTCTTTGATTAATATTTGTATAATATGAAGATAAATAAAATTTTTAAATATTTTAAATATATTAAATATTATTTTCAATTAAAGGGGTAACTTTTGCTTATCCAAATTAAATTTCATTATTCTACATTAATGCGAAATGAAACGAACTGAAAAGGCTTATAGACTGACTATACCCCATATGATAAAATTATTAAGCTACAATATGTAGTTTAACCGTCATAATTATTAATATTTATCCTCAATCACCATCTTAAACAGTATTATTTGACTATATATATATATATATATATATATAAATTTCACAAATTAGCACGTGAAACGAGTGGATGTTGCAGAGATATATATATATATATATATATATATATATATATATATACATATATATATATATATATGCATTTAACTGCAATGACCACGCAGTATATAAATGAATAGAAACGACATAATATTAAGGAACGTTTCTGCACACGCGGAAGAGAAATAACGAATAAATGAAAAATGAGGCGAACCGCCCGGGAATCGAACCCAAGGCCAATTGCGCATCCAACCGGCAATTGGAAGGCCTTGGGTTCGATTCCCGGGCGGTTCGCCTCATTTTTCATTTATTCGTTATTTCTCTTCCGCGTGTGCAGAAACGTTCCTTAATATTATGTCGTTTCTATTCATTTATATACTGCGTGGTCATTGCAGTTAAATGCACATATTCACGATTTGCGAGGGTGCCCTCTCAGGGTATTGGTTTCTGCCCTATGTAGGAGAATTTCGATTTGTGAATGATTGAGGTCCGTTGTGTAATGGTAGCGCATCCAACCGGCAATTGGAAGGCCTTGGGTTCGATTCCCGGGCGGTTCGCCTCATTTTTCATTTATTCGTTATTTCTCTTCCGCGTGTGCAGAAACGTTCCTTAATATTATGTCGTTTCTATTCATATATATATATATATATATATATATATATATTTGATAAGTTTACTGATTCAATGTAAAATAGCTGCATATTTCTTTCTTAAGTACTTTAATTATATTCGGCATCTCAGTTCACATTCTTGCCAGATTTTCCATGCTAGTTAATTAATAGTATTCAATTAATACGTATGTAATTTTTCTAGTAATTAACTGTAACGAGAAGTAGTTAATTATTATTGTTACCAACTTTTGGCTATAAACTACACAGGTCTGCGAATGAGAAATTTGTAAGAGCAGTTTTCTTACCAATAGTTGATTTTATATAAATCAAATACTCTGATTTCGAATAACGCATGCATTTTTCTATCACGTAAGGAATTTCTGCAATCTGGAAGGGAGATGCAGTTACATAAATAAATATTATTTATTTCAATTTACATTAGGAATCTATTTCGTTTTGCTATGCTAATTACAAATGCAAACAACTTTAAAGAGAAAGAACGCCCATTTCAACACCCAACAGTAAACATTCGCCGTGCTGACGTCACACCTTCATTGATATCTCAGTAATTTTTAATCAAAATTAAAATGAATCAGTTTTAATGAAAACTACTTACATGTGTAATATGAAATATGACATTTTGTGAAATTCTGTACGTAATATCGAAAAACTAATATTATTTCCGGAATCAGCATGCAGAATTACTATACAGGTAATACAATATTTCGAGCAACAAACATTCCTCCTCTATAATGTTTCAAATGTAAATTTAATTTCAAAGCGTTTTATCATGTAACATTGGACGATATATTTTAAATATTTTTCCTACTGCCGCTAATCCATTATTTTTTGACGATTACCTATTTTAATTTTTCATTCATTTATAACACGAATTTCATTATACGTGAAATTAAAACAGAAGTGTATTTATAACGCAGAATGTGTAGACGAAAATACGAAATATAATATCTCTATAAGTACACGTTTTCTTTAAAATTATTGAAATATGCAAGATTGAAAATTGATTAATTCATCATTCTCATTTATAATAGTGCTACACTAAATGTTGCAAAAGCCGTTTTCTACGAACATTACAATACAGAAAACGGAGTTTTGACTAATGCAATGGATAGCCGCACATTAGATATATTTGTTTAGGTTCATTCTATAATTTTAAAACACTACTTGTAAGCAATTAGTTTCACTGATTAATATTAATTTCTTTTCATTAGTTTACTAACCCCCATTTTCAACAACTTTCCGGAATTATACAAACAGACAGGGATTGCGAAATTTCCCATAACGTTATATTACATTATAATACATTATAATACGTTTCAAAACGTCTGGGATATAAGTTGCCGGTAATACTCATCTGTACATTGAAGGAAGAGCCCTTAATTTATCGTTGCAAAGATACATGACTGGATATATAAAAAGCATTCGTGTTTCTCATTAACAAACTATGAATTCTGTTGGTAACATTAAACAAATTGCATAATGAAATACACACCGAATTGAAATTATGGCGAAATTCGGCAACTATTTATGCATTGCAACACAGCGAGATGCAACTATTTAAGGCCATGCTCTAATCGAAATCATCACTCTTCATGCAATTTTCACAACAGAAAGTTTGTTAAAACTTCACCTCATTTACCAGTTTGTAAGTATTTTAAACTTTTTAGCATGTTAAATGTTAAGCATTATTTTTTAAGGATAGGCTTTGGGTGAAATTCATTCTAGATGTTCAACTCCTTTCTGGTTCACGAATAAAAAATATATATATATATATTATGTTGCAGTTAACAGTTATCTACAAAATATCGGACTACATTTAGACTAACAATTTGGCTATTACATAAAAATTTTTAGTCTCTCTTCAACGAAGAGTCGCTCGGAGTTTAGAAACGGTTTCATTTTTAGAGAAATTAAAGACTTTTAATGTTCTAACTCTCACCACTTTCAATGATAATTTGAAAATATTTACAATAAGCCGATTTAATTTCGTGTCTAACGTTTTAAATAAGCTGCAGATGTTTTCTACAGTTAAATTATTACACTGTCAACCACCCATTTGCCTTTGGTGGTTTGCAAAAATAAAAGCCTGACCAAACTGTATGTTCGTGACAGTGTAATTTGAAGGATATTAGCTAAAAAGGTGCAAATTAACTGTATAACACAACAAAATAATTTTATATCCTGAAATTACATAGGAACAATCCTGAACTATATATATATACACAGGGCGTCCCAAAAAAATGTATACACACTTTAATAGCCCATAGCTCAATTGATGTTTCTTTCTTTCCAAGTTAAACCCATTAGAATTAATAATGGCAGTCAGACTAAGCTTTGAACAAAGGAAATTCATTCTAAAATGCTACTGGAAGTGTGTAAACGCAGTTGAAGTGCAAAGACAGTTTAGGAGGGAGTTTCAAACAGATCCACCAACGCGACTTACCATCACTCGAATTAGAGATAAGTTTGAAGCCGATGGAACTGTTCAGAATGTCCACAAGAAGCGTTCCGGAAGACCACGGACATCGACAAGCCCCACAAAGCAAGAAAGAGTACTGGAAACGTATCACCAAAGTCCAAGAAAATCTGTGCGGCAAGCGAGTCGTGAGGTAGGAATTTCAGAATCGTCTGTCCAACGCATTTTGAAGCGCTGTCAATGGAAAAGTTACATTCCAAGATTAGTCCATGCTATTAATGAAGATGATCCGGACCGAAGAGTGGAGTATTGCGAGTGGTACTTGGCACGATGTGGATGTGGATTGGACGAAGGGGTTTCGTAGAATACCCTCCGCGTTCACCAGACCTCACACCACTAGACTTTTTTTATGGGGATACTTAAAAGACAAAGTCTACGCTATAAAACCTGCAACAGTCGCTGAATTGAGAGCAGCCATTGAACGAGAATGCACACAAATACCAAACGAAATGTTTCGTGATGTTTGCGATTCCATTGCTTCGCGTTATCAGCAGTGCCTGGACCAGAACGGACGTCAGTTTGAAAACAGGCGTTGACAAAACAATTAAATAATGTCTGTAGATTCTATTACATTTTGAAAATGAAATGTATTTTAATAAACACTGCCTTTATAATTATTTAAAGTGTGTATACATTTTTGGGACGCCCTGTATATATATATATATATATATTATGTATATATATATATCTATATATATATATATATGATACACACAGGCCGTGCATGGAACAAGGAACTCTTCTAGGATAATTAAATCCAGTATAGTCCGAATAAGTAATATATATATATATATATATATATATATATATATATATATATGCACTAAAATCACAGAATAACACGCAATCTTATTAACAAGCAAACAACCACAGGGAAAAGGAAAAAGAAACACGAAGTCCGAGCGCTTTCGTGATATATTCACATCTTCAGGGAGACAAAAAATAGGCTGTTTGGTTGTTTTACTTATATATATATATATATATATATATATGGGATGAATTTCACAATAAAACACGTGAAATAAATGAATGCTGCAAACCCACAAGGAAAAAGAAAAACGATTCCAAGGCCTTTCGTGTATTCAAAGTTACACCTCGTCAGGGAGGTGTAGCTTTGAATACACGAAAGGCCTTGGAATCGTTTTTCTTTTTCTTGTGGGTTTGCAGCATATATATAATATATATATATATATTATATATATATATATATATATATATATGGGAAATAAGAGAACGAGACAGGCTGAACAAACGTGGGCGTACATTTAGATTAGTTTTGATTTTCGTCACTAGTGCTGAAAAGGTAAAAATAAGAATTGCAAATGAAAATGAAAAGGTTTATTGGTAGACTACAGACCATATGACAAATATTATTAATACAATGACAGTTCATATACTAAGGATAGAAATATATACATTTGATTAGAAATAACACTGTAATGTCGAAGTTAAGTGGAGCTGCAGACATACGTTTACGTATCAAGAAGTCCATAGCTTAGAGGGTAAATGGCAGGACTCGTGGATAGCTTGGATGAGCGGGTTGGTTGATTTTTTAATTCTTTGCATTAGACTGTAGTCTTGTTATCTCCGGGAAGCTCGGGGCATTGCGGGTAGCAAGCATTTGCGAAGCTGTGCATCTCGGGGCTAATTTATGTAAGAGTCTAAAAGATCTGCTGTACAACAAATTTAGAATTCTGCCAGATCCTTTTTTATAATTTACCAGCAGTTGCTGTCCGTATATATTACAGCAGAAAGTACGAAAGAGAGTGTCTTTAGCTTCACTTGTACATAATCGAGAGTTCCTTATGGTCATATAAGCTTTAGCACACAGACTTCGTGATGGTTTTCTTATAACCGAGTCATCACTCATTGAGCTGGTAATAGTTTGACCCAAATACTTAAACTCTTGTACTTCCTCAATTACTTCACCATTCATTTTAAACATTATATCAGCTAGCTGATTACAGCTTTTAGGATGAAATTGCATAATCTTAGTTTTGTAACGTTAAAAAGATTATCATGTTTCTGCGAATACACTTTGCAGACTTTTAGTAGCCGATCCATACCTTTAACAGAGGGACTTATTATCACCATATCATCGGCGTAAACTATGTTATTTATCCTTGTGTTATCTATACAACAACCCACTGTTATCTCATCAAGTGATACAATTAATCCGTAAATATACACATTAAACAGCATAGGGGGGAGCAAGGAACCTTGTCTCACCCCGCGAAAGGTGGCAAAACACTCGGATAGTACATTGCCAACCTAACAGCGAAAGATTGGTGGGGATACCAAAAATTTCAATAAATTTAATATGTATATGGGAACCTTCCTGTTTTCTAGTTTTTGCAAATAAAATATTGCGGCTCACCCTATCATGTGCATTACTTATATCTAGGAAACAGCTATAATTAGTTGAATTACTGTCAATGTATTTAGATATTGTATCTTTAAATACATAGATACACAGGTCAGATGAGTGGGACCTTTTAAACCCAAACTGATTAGGAGATATCCGTAAGAAGTCGTTTAATCGGAGTAACAAGAGTTTTCTAGTAGTTTCGAGAAGCAGCAAGAGATATAGCCAAATAATATCACCATCAAAGAATATTCTGTGTTAACTATATTACTATAACATATATGTAGTTTTCCGTGTCACAGTACTATATTGTTCCTTCATCCACTATTTCTAGGAAACGTTGGGTACCACAAACAATCAAGATATGGACGTCGATCAAAATTTACTTGACGAGAATGTACAAACTCGTGCAGTGCCGAATCCAAGTTACCGATTATTCAATAACAGGGAAATGTAAGCATGCTTTACTTTAGTATATATATATATATATATATATATATATATATATATATATATATATTGTCGGATGCAGTGGTTAACAACAACTTGTAAGAACGGTCAACGCATGTAGGATTCTAAAAGTACATTTATACACATCACGCATGTCCGATGTTCCGTAAATATTTGTGCAGGTTTGAAGGAGAGCAGCTTTAGTTCTATACAAACTTCTTATATACGGCTAGTTACGCAAAGAGCTGATGCTGGCTCGCCCATATACATTTAAATTCTTGTACATATTCAGTGTTTCATTTCTTATTTGGGTCTGATACTGGAAGAATGACCAGAGTTACACTTACAGAGATGCATGTCCTTAACCTTGCAACATTGAGAGAACACTACGGTTCAGTAAGCGTAACTCGTCAGCTTTCAGGAGACGCATTAAGTCTTTAACAGAAGGAACTGATAGCCTTATATTAGAGCCCTAGTCCAAAACGTCCATATTCACATCATGTATACTACATTCATCGCATGAGCTGGTCACAAATCGCTGGTCGGCAGTATGGGCATCAAACTCCGCAGGAGTTTCCAAAACCCTAATACATCACATCAACGTTGCCTAGTCATAAAAGGCTGACAGATATATATATATATATATATATATATATATATTATTATGTATGTGTATATATAGTCGTTTTAACATCCTGCTACCACCTAGTCGAGATGTTCATGTTCCTCAGTCTGACTCATAAACTTCTACAACAATCGTGGTCTTTTCTCAAATTTTCAATCTGCTGAACACCTCTCCTCCTCCAAACCTCATCCCTCACTGAAGCTCAGGTTCCTGCGATGACAGTCAGCAACATCAGTTCTATACCTCTTACATTCACTATACTCAGATTCATTCCAAAGGGATGATGCGTATATGTACGCATGACCTAACTTGTCACGTATCCCGAACCCCGAATTATATACCCTCTGACTACGGCTTACAATTCATTATCAAACTAAATACACCTGCGCTGTTTCCCTTTCCCTAATTCTAACTGCCTATCTAAATTTCTTTAACTACCTACTTCCAAAGTGGAATACATTCTATTCCGCTCTCATTGCTGAAATTTTCATTTTAGGAGATTTCAATGTTACCAATACCTTTGGCTTTCCTGAATGACCATGAGCTAATTGTATTTCATCACACTCTTTCTAGCTAAGACCTCTTCAACACTCTCTCCCTCTTCTTCCCTCCTCTATTCCGCCCGACGGCTCAGCAGCCGATCTTCTCCTGACAACGCTAAACTCTTCGCTCAAACTTTCTTTCCATCTCAACCATGGATGATTCCGATGCTGTTCCTCCATCTCCTCCTCCCTCTGACTTTATCATGTCTGAAATTAGAATCGCTTCCAAAAATGTTCTTTCTGTCCCATCTGGGACCATCTCTTGGACGGTGTATGGACCTGATGGGCTCCTCCTGTTGTTCTTGCACTTCAATGCTAACATCCCGACAGGCAAACGCCTACGTATTTGTTTATTATCTTGTACTTTACCTCCCTGCTAAAAGTTTGCGTTCATTCATCCTGTCCCAGGAGGGTAACCCCTAAACCCTTCAGTCAAAATGTTTTGATTTCTTGCCTTTCTAATATTTTTTTAAACTAACCTTAATAGGAAGAATCTTAACCACTTCTCTTCTCACAATCTTCTTTCATATCGTCAGTACGGGGACCCAAGGGTACTTCTATCGGTGATCTTTTTGCATATCGCCCTGAATCATGGTCTTCCTTTCATGGTTTCGGCGAAACTCCTGTTATTGTGCTAGACATATCGAAAACTTTTGATAGAGTATGGTACAAATTTTAAATCCAAATTGCCAACCTGTGGATTTTATTCTACTAATGTCTTCACCTCTAATTCTCCCTCTCGCCGTCCTATAGCAGCGACTGTAGACGACCTCTGTTCTTCACCTAAAGCTATCAACAGAGGTGTTCCTCAGGGGCTCTGTTCTGTCAGCCAATCTTTTCCTTTTATTTAATGAATTTTTAATTCGCCCTTCCTTCCTATTCGTCCTATGCCAATGACCCACACTTAACTTTCCACCCGCTTCCCAGAGCTTCCTTCTCAACAGTCGCACTATGAACCGTGTAGAACGACTATGGAACCCATGACTTCAGGACTTTCTGATTGGATCAGATTGGATCAGAGAATACAATGCGGCTTTCACTGGACAAGATAAGGTTCCTCCGTCTATCTACTCGTCACATTCTTCAACACGATCATAACCTTGTCTTCAACAATATACACCTCAATCTTTCCCTTCTCTTAACACCCGCGTTTCCTTTCTCGTTTTTCATGTAAATCGCATATACATCTATCCAAAACATCTTCTAAGGGATAGGTGCAGTGTACTGCCTACACTTTCTTAGCCCTCGCTCAGTTGGTGCCTCTGTGCAGGACCTTATCCGTCTCTGTATGGAATACTTGGAGGGTTTTCGTGGGCATCGCACAAGTCCTCCTTCCTACATAAAAACAAAACAAAAAGAGTATTTTTAAACACTTACTCCATAAATGTAATTCTTTCCGCATATTATGGATTCATCACCTTTACATGTAAATACTTCAACAGCAACGTTAATACCTCTGTTTAATCCATAGGGTATCTTATATTCCTCAAACTCTTGAAGAAGTTTTGTTGTTTCTTGATAAAAATATCCTAACTAGTCAAAATGTTTTGATGGGGTAATACATTTGGAAAGATATATATATATATACACACAAGATCATGTACAGAATTTGTAAATGAGGCAGCTTTTTCATCAATGAATCTACAGGCCTTAATAATTCTACTAAGCATAAACGTGGCTTTGATAAACCTTGTGGAGATACTTATAATACATATTGATAGCTTTGTAAACTTGATTTTTCTAGGGAATCTAACTAATGTATAGTTTGTTTTTAAGAAATTCGTGTTCAGCGTTTTTCGCTTCTTTTCCAGGGCAACGTGTGACGAGCCCTTTAAAAGATCCCGAAATGCATTACCACCAGCATGCTCAAGTGGGGATAAGTGGGAACGACAGAACAACCAGGAACCCTTTGACTACACTACTGAGGTAACCCCTCAAACAACCAGCCAAGACCTCTACACCTCCGCAGGTGTTAAAAGATCTAGGTCTGTTGAAGATCAATCTCCGATCACATGCGGTGTGGATGCTAAACGAACAAAGTTCAACGTTACGTTCAACTCTGAGGACAAAGATTCATCACCGACAAACTCATTGTCGGGTGAAACAGATAAGCAATTTCCTGAAAACCTCCAGCATTACACATCTGTAACACTCCAACCCCCTTCAAAACGATCGCTAGCCATACAGAGAGAATGAGCTATCATTCATCCAACGGTGTATCTCTTACCTTATTGCAAAATGCGAGTAATACCCATACACTTTCTAGAAGTCGCTACAACGTCAGAATTGACCCCCGAGTCGCATATTCGAAGGGCTTCGAACAAGGACTCTCCAACGTAGTTCGATGTGTCATCGTACATGCTCTTCAGAACAATAATGATCGGGAGACCCGAGTAAGGTTGGCATTTGGGCTTGAGCCAAATAGCGAGGATAGCGATCAGTTCTGGATAGTAATACCTTACAGAAACCTGGTGGTAGAAAATGTTGACTACATCCTTTCACGTTTTGCACAAGCTTCTCAAAGTGGATCAAAGTTTAGCCTGGAGAAATTCACGGTTGAAATTGATCATGTGTACCGTGTTGTGGGTCATAGTGCCACGCCTTATACACTTAACTTCAATTCCAGGCTATTTTTAGACGGCATATAAACGTCGATCGTGGTTGCGGATTTATAGCTATAATCCTGTCTCATATGTTTACCATGCTAAACAAGCTGTCTGGAAGTTTCCGCCTGGGAGCAGTCATAGAAAGAGCACAAAAACTGGCTGAAGATTGTAAAATTGATTTTAACTGTAATATGGGGCCTGAAGAATTGACGAAGGTAGAAGACCAGATGAAAGTTAGGATTGCTGTGATTGGTCTGGATCAAAATGGCAGAACAACATATGTATTTAAAAGCTGTGTGAGAGATCGCACAAGACCCCTACTTATTTTAGGACTGTCAGGAACAACATATCTCCCCATCCGTAATATAAGGGACCTTTACGCGAGTTATGACAAAAGTCGAAAATATGGACGACATCATGATTTGTGTAAGGGGTGCCTCGAGTTTGCGAATGATATAGTGAAACATTGTAAAGATTGCCACATGGTATGTGAGCAGTGTAAAAGCCCCAAATGTGAAAGCCTTGTAGTTCAAGCTGAGAAGAGGGATTGTAATGTGTGTAGACGCACATTTTTCAACAATAACTGTTTTGAGCTCCATAAATCAATTGGCACGTGCAGGAAAATGAGAATCTGTGAATGTGGCATGTTTCACACCAATGGTAGCGGGGATTTCAAGCACAAGTGTGACGAAATTCACTGTCCTACATGCCAGGAGGAATATAAGGCGGATGGCGTAAAACATGTATGTTATATGAAAGACGCCAAGCCTAAAAACAAACCTTGTATAACTGTGTACTACGATATAGAAACATACACGAACGCTGAAACCAAAGAGGTAATTCCGCATTTACTTGTGAGCCAGACTATCTGCGATGAATGTATGGATATCGAGTGTGACGAGTGCCCCAAATGCGGTAAACGGACAAACGTTTTTAAAACGAATGTCCACGATAGTCCTGTGAAACTATTTGTGTCCTATATTGTCAAGTTAGCCGACAAGTTCAAAAAAGTGACTGTGTATATTCTCGCCCATAACGGGGCAAAGTTTGACACGCAGTTCCTTTATAAGGAGTTGCTTGAGCACGAATCCTCTGAGATATTTACAGGTGATCCATTGAAAAGAGGCAACAAATTAATACAGATGCAAATAAGAGGCAATGTACAATTTAAAGACACTTTATTATTCACACCTTGTAAATTAGCAAAGCTACCCAAGGTGATGGGGGTAGCAGCTGAAGTTTCCAAAGGACACTTCCCTTACACTTTCCTCACCAGCGAGACTTTAAACTACGTAGGCCCACCACCACCCAAACATTATTTTGACTGTATGGATGAACGTGAAGACTTTGATCGATACTACAACAGTTTTAATGAAAGAACCCTTATA